>OU896719.1:34125117-34382621 GCA_918026855.4 Phaedon cochleariae
CAATTCAGGAATTGTTGCGATTTTTTGCAATTTTCAGGAATTTTTGCGATTTTTTGCAATTTTCAGGGATTTTTTGCGATTTTTGCAATTTTCAGTCATTTTTGCGATTTTTGCAATTTTCATCATTTTTGCGATTTTCGCAATTTTCAGGAATGTTTGCGATTTTTGCAATTTTCAGTCATTTTTGCGATTTTTGCAATTTTCAGGAATTTTTGCGATTTTTTGCAACTTTCAGGAATTTTTTGCGATTTTTGCAATTTTCAGTCATTTTTGCGATTTTTGCAATTTCCAGGAATTTTTGCGATTTTTGCAATTTTCAGTCATTTTTGCGATTTTTGCAATTTCCAGGAATTTTTGCGATTTTTGCAATTTTCAGGAATTTTTGCGATTTTTGCAATTTTCATGAATTTTTGCGATTTTTGCAATTTTCAGGAATTTTTGCGATTTTTGCATTTTTCAGGAATTTTTGCAATTTCCAGGCATTTTTTGCGATTTTTGCAATTTTCAGGAATTTTTGCGATTTTTGCAATTTTCAGGCATTTTTTGCGATTTTTGCAATTTTCAGGAATTTTTCCGATTTTTGCAATTTTCAGGAATTTTTGCGATTTTTGCAATTTTCAGGAATTTTTGCGATTTTTGCAATTTTCAGGAATTTTTGCGATTTTTGCAATTTTCAGTCATTTTTGCGATTTTCAGGCATTTTTGCGATTTTTGCAATTTTCAGGAATTCTTGCGATTTTTTGCAATTTTCAGGCATTTTTGCGATTTTTGCAATTTTCAGGAATTTTTCCGATTTTCGCAATTTTCAGGAATTTTTGCGATTTTTGCAATTTTCAGGAATTTTAGCGATTTTTGCAATTTTCAGGAAATTTTGCGATTTTTGCAATTTTCAGGAATTTTTGCGATTTTTGCAATTTTCAGGAATTTTTGCGATTTTTGCAATTTTCAGTCATTTTTGCGATTTTTGCAATTTTCAGTCATTTTTGCGATTTTCGCAATTTTCAGGAATTTTTGCGATTTTTGCAATTTTCAGTCATTTTTGCGATTTTTGCAATTTTCAGGAATTTTTGCGATTTTTGCAATTTTCAGGAATTTTTGCGATTTTTGCAATTTTCAGTCATTTTTGTGATTTTTGCAATTTTCAGGAATTTTTTGCGATTTTTGCAATTTTTGCAATTTTCAGGAATTTTTTGCGATTTTTGCAATTTTCAGGAATTTTTGCGATTTTTTGCAATTTTCAGGAATTTTTGCGATGTTTGCAATTTTCAGGAATTTTTGCGATTTTTGCAATTTTCAGGAATTTTTGCGATTTTTGCAATTTTCATGAATTTTTGCGATTTTTGCAATTTTCAGGAATTTTTGCGATTTTTGCAATTTTCAGTCATTTTTTGCGATTTTTGCAATTTTCAGGAATTTTTTGCGATTTTTGCAACTTTCAGGAATTTTTTGCGATTTTTGCAATTTTCAGTCATTTTTGTGATTTTTGCAATTTTCAGGAATTTTTGCGATTTTTGCAATTTTTGCAATTTTCAGGAATTTTTGCGATTTTTGCAATTTTCAGGAATTTTTGCGATTTTTGCAATTTTCATGAATTTTTGCGATGTTTGCAATTTTTCAGGAATTTTTTGCGATTTTTGCAATTTTCAGGAATTTTTGCGATTTTTGCAATTTTCATGAATTTTTGCGATTTTTGCAATTTTCAGGAATTTTTTGCGATTTTCAGGAATTTTTGCGATTTTTGCAATTTTCAGGAATTTTTTGCGATTTTTGCAATTTTCAGGAATTTTTGCGATTTTTGCAATTTTCAGTCATTTTTGCGATGTTTGCAATTTTCAGGAATTTTTGCGATTTTTTGCAATTTTCAGTCATTTTTGCGATTTTTGAAATTTTCAGGAATTTTTTGCGATTTTTTGCAATTTCCAGGCACTTTTGCGATTTTTGCAATTTTCAGTCATTTTTGCGATTTTTGCAATTTTCAGGAATTTTTGCGATTTTTGCAATTGTCAGTCATTTTTGCGATTTTTGCAATTTTCAGGAATTTTTGCGATTTTTGCAATTTTCAGGAATTTTTGCAATTTTTGCAATTTTCACGAATTTCTGCAATTTTTGCAATTTTCATGAATTTTTGCCATCTTCGCTATTTTCAGGACTTTTTGTAATCTTCAGGAATTTTTACAATTTCTGCAATTTTTAGGAATTTTAGCAATTTTCACAATTTTCAGGAATTTTTGCTATTTTTGCAATTTCAGGAGTTTTTGCAATTTTCGCAAATTTTTAGGCATTTTTGCGATTGTAGCAATTTTCAGGAATGTTTGCAATTTTTGCAATTTTTGCTATTTCTGCAATTGTCAGGAATTTTTGCAATTTTTGCAATTTTCAGGAATTTTTGCGATTTTTGCGATTTTTGCAATTTTCAGTTTTTGCATTTTTTGCAATTTCCAGGCATTTTTTGCGATTTTTGCAATTTTCAGGAATTTTTGCAAATTTTCAGAAATATTTCTTATTTTCAGGAATTTTTGCATTTTTACTATCTCTGCAATTTCAGGAATTGTTGCGATTTTTGCAATTTTCAGTAATTTTCGCTATTTCGCTTATTCAATTTTTGGACATAAATAATAGTACCATCTGGAAACGGACCCTCTTATGACGTAGAAACCTCATCTCGCCATAGTTAAGAAAATACCAAACGCCGGACGGAGACTGGGGCAACTGATATATTAATTCTTTCAACTGTGATCTCGCGCTGATTCACTCTGCCAGAAATCATGTATCATTCATCTCTGTCTGGAATAGTCCTGTTTCAGTATTAGGGTTTTGACGTCACATCATCGCCTCGTTTTCAGAGGTCCGAAAAATCGGGGATTTCAATAATTTTTCATAAAACGTAGAGAGCTCACAGCGATAAACGGTTTGCGGTGGCGAGCTAGTTTGGGTGAGTTCTATCGAATTATGGCATACAATTTTTTTGTGATATAAGCCCATTGGGTTCCTACCTACAAACCATACTTATTTTTATTATATGGGTTACCCAATAAACGTACCCTATACGTCGTATTCAAAAATTCAATCAACCTGTTTGGTTCTTTGTACCACTTTGTACATCACTGTAACATGGCAACTTGTTGTTGTGGGGAAACAGTTGGAATAATAAATAAACTCGATAAAAACCAGAAAAAATTACAATTCTTCTTCAATCATAAAATCATATCATATCATCAAATCATTCAACCAACCAAATATACAGTCCACTCACACCAAGGCATCGAACACAACCCATCTACAACTTCTTTTGGTTTCATCTACAGTGCTAAAATTTTCTGAATAGCTTCAGTGCTACTTTTTATGAATGAATTCACTATTCATTCAACCATTCATAGTATCCATGTAGAAGTGCATATTTCGTGTGAGGGCGCTCGTATCAGTGAAGAAAAATGATCCAAAATTGTGTCTGCAGAGGTCCAGAAAAAATCACCCTTGATGGTGATATTTTGAATGGATCCTTGCGAATTTTTTTGACAACAAAGATAAATGTATAAGTGAGGCATCTCTCGAAGTACTTTTCAAAAAAAAATATACCTAGTGAGAAAAAAAATAGTGAATCTGTTCAATTTTCTGGAATTTTTTTCGACTATTTTTTTTCAAAATTTTGAAAAAGTACTCCGAGAGATGCCTAGATCAAACCTTCTAGTAACGGAACTGTGAAAAAAAATCTTAAATTTATTCAGCGAGCTTCGAGTATTTTGATTTATGCCGTTTCTTGTTTCCCCAATGATCGCTCATAGGGTTAAACCCCTCTTAATCAATCAATCACTTGTCATATAGTCTTGCAGAAGATGAGATGTCCAAAATATTGAAATGGCACAATAAGGTAATGAAAATGATAACTGGCAGAATTTTGTCGTTGTCACTGTCAGTTATCATTTCCTATTTCATGTCAGTTGTACTATGTCATTTTATCAATTTTGATTTTTTTGTGTTTTTTCTTCCCGAAAGTAGAGTTAACAGCACTTCATTATTGTGCCATTTTAATATTTTGGATAAATCCAAACCAATGTTACTTTGTTTTTGATGATCATCTTCTGCAAGACTATATGACAAGTAAGTTTTTGATTTATTCATCGATTGTCTTCTGACATTAACAAATTAATTTTAACCTCTATTTATTCTTTAAATATATTGTACCAGTAGAAGAAGAATTCACTTTTCAGATACTCTCCTGATGATGGTCTAGTGCCGAAAACGTTCAAGTTCAATGAATAAATTGTATACTATAGCCTGAGTCTTACTTAATATTGATTATCATACTAAGTATACACAACCATTTCTCTAACCATTTCCACAATCTGCAAGTTATTTCATAAGTTCGATTTCATCCATGGATCTCTCTGGTTTTATCAGAATTGGTGGCAGAAGTGGGATTATACCTTGTAGCTCGCCTTCTATAGTATTTTTGAATCAATGAACGATAATCTATTTTTGCAGACGCACAACCTTCTCGAAATTGAATTTTCTGTCGACACACGAGTCACAAACTGTATCTTTACCCCGAAACGTAGATCAAATAACAGAAATGAAACTCTGGATGCTGCGTTTCTACCGTTTTATTTATTAGATCAGGTTATATCCTGAAGTGTGTGTGTGTGTTGTAGATATCAATTTTTAGACCAGTCGACGAGAATCTCTCGGTATAAATATGTTGATGTTCTACTGGTATACTTGTCAAGGAAAATGAGTCATTGCTGATTCTTGCGATTTTCCTGAACAAAATTGCCTATAGCGGTATATATTGAGCAGTGTAACTTACAAACTATATTCACAGGATTATAATCGTGGACCCAGCAACTGGCATCTTTTTCTTTTTCTGTTCTTTTCTTCTTTCACGGCTCACGTCGATGCAGAGGGCCAGTTTTAGAAGGTGCCCTAATTGAATTAGGGTGTATACGAATGGTTTAGGGTTCAGGTTAGGGGATGTTTTTTTTTTCAATTATGATTGCGATACATTTCACTCGCTTTGTAGGTGCTGTTGTCCTATTATATTTTGTTCACCACTGGATACATATTTATTCGACTCAAGAATCAAGATGGACCAAAATAATGATGAATTATGATGATGGTAATAATACATTCGAGAGATAATGTATATTCTCAATTTTAGAGGATTTTCATTCGAGGTGGCATATAGCCAGGAGAGTAGTTGTTTTCTGTTGAATAAACCGAGAAAGAATTGATATCTTCTTCACATAGAGAATGCAAATTCTCAATGTATTCCTTTATGATATATATACAATTTCTTTATGTTCAAAATTATATCTGAGAATAATATTCCTTCCCAATACATTTGTTTCAGCTATCCTACCATTATTTACTCCTTTACTTACCGTGAAGGTTTATTTTTTTTACCTAGGTAGATTTCGTCATTTTATGTCAATGAAGACATAGCCACCTTTATTATGATTAACCAGAAGTTCTGATGCGAGATTCGCAGGAATGGCACTCGAATCTAGTAGGTTTTTATCAAAAACGACTTGTCATTATGCTTTCATCATGCATAATCATGGCTACTAGATTTCGAATTGGAAAGAAGTGATTTCATAGTGACAATATATTGCAGTTCCACAAACCTATAATGATTGGAATATATTGCTAGTGATAAAAACAATAATTCAATATACACCTTGGTAGTGAATAACCACTATACCCCTTGGCTGAAGCCTCTGGATCTAATCTTGGTTCCTGAATAATAATGATATTCTTCCCTACCTTTGTAGTATGAATATCCATTATTTTCTGATATGAAAATATGGAAAGAGTGTGAAATAAAGCGAACACAAAATATGATAAACGTGGTGAGTCACAGAAAAAGTTTGATTTCTGCTCGGATTTCCGCTTGTATTTTATGTGACTGAAGACATACTTATTTATAATGATTGAAATTCAAATAATGGTCTATCGAGAAATAAAAGATAATCATTCCTAAAATTTCTAACGAAAAACAACCCTCCTGGTTAATACCACAGAAAATTCAATTATCTCTGTGAAATGATGAAAATACCTAATTCAAGAGAAATTACCTTAATTATAAATTAACTATCGATATTATTACAGAAAATTGAATTATCTGTTATACATATGTCGAAAATTCATATCTACGATCAATTGGAATTGAATTGATGGAAATATGATTAATGGAAATTTGACCCCAATGTTTTTGGTCGACTAAACATTATGTCAAACTTCTGTTATCGTCAGGAGGACCAGAAAAGATGAAAATATCATATTTGTATATATTATAAAAAATAGTGGTGGTTTCACTATCGAAGAAAGAAGTTCTCTGATATCACTAATGATTAAAATAATATAATGAAATTGACCAATCTCTCCCAATTATCACAAATATATGCCTAAATTACTTATTTGGAATTGTAGAACTGTCAAAACTATGATTTTCTTCTTAGATCATATGGTTAGCATAATGATATTATGTTGGATTTGTTTCCTTACTCAAAAACTCATTCGCTGTTCGTGAATGCGATGGTTAAACAATATTCCTGTCTGACCAATATATGCCTTCAGGACAAGATCTACAGCTGGAAAAAAATGTTATATTAGGAAGGTTATTTCAAATTATTGTACCCCATTTTCCAAATGACTAAATAAACCAAAGTGCATAAACAAATACGATATATGATGTATTTTATTCTGTCGAAAATTCATCATGTCCTCTGGAGGCCACACGGTATATTCTCTTACACATTTCAATATAACGAAGCCTTTCTGGATTTGTTTGAGAACTCGTAACGCGTTTATTATAAATCACGTGTGGGAAGCTGGAGACCGAGATTTTAAGTGTTCAAAAAGCCCCAATGCATCATAAGCGAATAAAAGTGAAAACTCTTCGGGATAAATGCTTCGTAGTCAAGCAACAACTCACCATTTTATTATATATTTAATTCCGGGAACATGGATGCCTGCGGAAAGAAGATGAATGGAGGATTTCAGTGAAGTCGAGTCTTAACATTCATTCAAGGGTGAATCGGTAATTATTTTTTCATTTTATGAACTTTTGTATAGTTACTATTCAACCCAACGTTCTTGCCTTGAACTTGGATGTAGTACTTGAGATTCCTTCGCTGATTTAAATAAAAAACTCACTATCAATATAGATAGAGAATAGTTTTGGCCCCAAAGAGGTACCTTGCGGAACTCTGGATTATCTTTTTCATCGCTTCATCACTCAATTTACTACTTTGGGAACATTAATGAAAAGGATAACTTTGAGGTAGCCTGACAGTACTACACAATACACTGTTTTGCCACTATAACCAAACCGATATTTTGACGCCTTGGTACCTGCTTATTTAGGCATCTTCGGGAATAGAACAAAGCTGAATATCGTATTCTAGAATGTTGCTTGTGAACTAGGTATATTTTCCTAATCGTGAAAGACACTAAACGTGCATTCAATGTCTGTTATGGTTGGGTTCACGTGGTAATCTCAATCCTAATGCACTAAATTATACAGAGGGCTATATGTGATAGGTGAGAGTTATTTAGCTGTTTGCACGTGTAGATATACCAAAATAGTACGAAATGTTGTATTTCGTGCAAAATATTTATTTCATATGTTTCTCCTAGCTGAGCTCTTTTGACTATACAGTTACCATCAATGCGTACCTGTGAGTGAGTAATCATCATTTAGGTAATGGAAAAGTCATCAGGAAACCTTCAAAAGTTATTATTTTCTTTAAAAAAGGTGGATTTAAATTAGAAAATTAGTGAAAGGTAATCAACTTTTAGCCATTGAAAAAAGACATCGTCATAAAATTGAAAATTATAAAATTTTCAAAATGAATTCCGAAATTAGTAAGAGTGAGGTTAATATTACTCAACTGGATCAAAGATATTCTCATGGATGATTGTTTTGTCAACCTGACGAGTAAGTAACCTCACTTTTACTAATTCCCGAGCTAATTTCTAAATCCATATTCAACATTTTTCAATTTTCGACTCTATGATGATGTCTGTTTTCAATTGCTGAAAGTTAATCAACTTTTGCTAGTTTTAAAATTGGAATTCGACTTTTTTCAAAAAAGTTTTTCAATTTTTCCTGATGTCTTTTTCAATAGCTAAAGAAGCTGATCACTTACATATACTCACTTATACGATGTTTTGAATATTCGAGATAATAACTCGAAGTTGTTTTCGCAATTTTTGATCGAAAAAACATTCAAGAACGTTAATTGACCATTAATATTGAATTCCAGAGTGAATTTATTTCAGGGGAAGCAATTGTTCGATTTTGAAATAAAGTTATCTTATCCGTATAGTTTTTGTATCAAAAATAGCGAAAATATCGTCCACATATCTTGTTTCTTTTTTTACTAACTTAATCCGACAATATCACTGGCAAAAATGTGAAACCTCCCAAAGCAATCTTGCTAGGTTGAAGAGTTGAATGAAAAAAGCTGCGTTCGGTATAATCTTCTATGAACGAAACTCTCGATATAGTCAGGAATCGATTATCCAGCAAGTCGAAACCAAATTTAACTTTAGCCATAAAAACATAAAATATATAAAGTTCCGTGTTAGTCAACAATTCCCGCAGCAGGGAGACAGGTAGGTATACACTTATATCTTTTCAAAGGAGCTTTCGTTTTTCTGATGCTTTTCTGTATGAAGTAGCGGTTTAGAGTTCGCAGGGATGTAGGGAACTTTTATAATAGTCTTTTTTGTGCTAAGAAATGCTATAGGACCCTCTTGGATACAATTTCTGAAAGGGGAATTTGTTTACGGTTCCTTGGCAGCACTTGAAAGGAAAATGGACGATATGAGAGTCAGTTTCCTAAAATGTATGAAATTTGAGATGGAATGATAATGCTTGACCACTGAATTTTATTCCAGAAAAATTGACCTCACATCAGTTATGGCCACCACTACCGGGTGTTTCTAAGAAGAAGGTTTCATTTCTCCAGTTGAAAAAATTGAATTCGATGCATTAACTCATTAATGATGATACTTTGAATTGAAACAAAAATTGAAAATTTCAGGGAATTTGTTAACGGTTCCTTGGCAGCACTTGAAAGGAAAATGGACGATATGAGAGTCAGTTTCCTAAAATGTATGAAATTTGAGATGGAATGATAATGCTTGACCATTGAATTTCATTGACCTCACAGTGATGTCCACCTCTACCTGGTGTTTCTAAAAAGCAGCTGTTTTATTTCTTCAGTTGAAAAACATTAATTCGATGTGTTAACTCATTCATGTTGACACTTTGAATTGAAGAAACAAAAATTGAAAATTTCAGGGAATTTGTTTACCGTTCCTTGGCAGCACTTGAATGGAAAATGGACGATATGAGAGTCAGTTTCCTAAAATGTACGAAATTTGAAATGGAATGATAATGCTTGACCATTGAATTTCATTCCAGGAAAATTGATCTCACAGTAATGGCCACCTCTACCGGGTGTTTCTAAGAAGAAGCTGTTTTATTTCTTCAGTTAAAGAAATTGAATTCGATGTATTAACTCATTCATGATGACACTTTGAATTGAAACAGAAATTGAAAATTTCAGGGAATTTGTTTACGGTTCCTTGGCAGTACTTGAAAGGAAAATGATCAAACTGAAGTGATCCAAAACAATTGAGTATACGTCAACAAATATATATTTAGGTACTAACCGTCTAGTCTTCCGATCAACTTGAAATTTTGCAATATGTTCGTGATTCCGGTTATAATGCATTATGGATTTCTTGTTGAAAAAATACCTTCTGAATTTCAATGAACTGTTGATGATTTCCTCTCGGGTACGGATCATGTTTCTAACCATTGATCACTGATTTCATATTTTCGTGAAGATGACTCTTCATCGGTGACAATTTGTGGACAACCTGTATATTCAGATGCAAATTAACGACATATTCATCAATCGCTATTTCGAATGAATACTTGCATTATGTGATGATGATTGGCGAATTTCCTATCAACTTATGTAAATCAACTATTTATGCAAAAATGGCGCGAAATTGCATTTCAATGGATGGGGCAGGGGTTATATATGTGGGTATGCTTGGTGTTCGGAATTACATGATCATGTCCCTTGTTTTCGAATAATTATATTACCATATTGAAAATTACCAATTACTTACTAACTACGTATTGTTTCAATAACGAAACAAAGACAAATCAATTTGATGCATGTGCTGTAGAGTGTAATCCCTGAATAGAACTTTGTTGTTGATGATATTGGTTTGCGAACCGAAATTTTGCGAAATATTCCCAGTTATGTATATACACGGAAAAAACGTTTTGTATATACACGGAAAAAACGTTTTGTTGCACCAACACAATTTTGCAAAATCAACAAAATATATGTTTATTTCAAATAAGCGACATTCAAAGAGACAAAATAATGTAATTGAAATATTTGCTTACTTGAACGAAAGTTTCATTTCATTCAACTATATTTATAGTTGACATAAAACAAATTATGTTGATCCAACCATCATCTCATTTTGCAATCAATCATATGCATCTTGTCTGTTTGACAATATAAAATTAATTTTGACAAAGATTCAACTAAGTACAACATCATATTTTATTGATTCAACAATCATTGCATAGTGCAACCAATCAAAGGTTTTTTTCTATTCGACAAAATTGAATTGATTATGACAACATTACATTTTGTTGGTTCAACACATCATTATCAAGAAATATGTTCTTATTTCAAACAGATTATTTTGTTGAACAGAACCCACAGATACATTATATCAAACAAATATTCTGTTGAATGATTATCTAGTTGCATTTTCGCCACCAGGTGGCGTTTCTTCCCACCTTTCCACGCTCGCCTCGATTGGGGTGTAGATACATATATATACCTACCTAGAACATCCGTTTACATAATTATATTAAGCTGTCCTAGGATTTCTAATGACGCTTATATAAGCTAATAGTCTTGAATCAACTGAGGAAATTGATCTCCAATTCCTCTAAGTTTCACAATTTTGTGGAACGAATGAATTGTTTCATTGAATGAAAATACTATTTTGTTATATTCAGAATATATATTGTTATTTCAACATATTCACTCTCTGAGAAACTGAAAATTTTGTCACTTGAATGAAATCATATGATAATTTCAATCAACAGAATTTGTTCATTAAAGCAGATATTCTATTATAGGAACGAAATAGTCTTTGTTTATTCAATCAATTCCTGCTGTTAATTTGAATCATTGATGAGTAACATCAAATGAATTCACAGAAGTTTTGTAGTTTCAAACAATTTTTTTTTTCTGTGTATCAGCATCAACAAATCCTGTTCACAATATGAAATTCTATAAACATACACACAGTATCTAGACACCATGAAGAAACAGTTATTTTATTTACATTTGGTATATGAACATCCCTTCATGAAACCGAATTCATATAAGTATTAATAATGTCTGGCAAATGTAGAATCCTCTCTGGTATTTCCTGAGGATTATTTATCGGGCGCCATTGGACCGTAAAAATTTTCTAAATTACACACAACATGTTCAATGTAACATAACTAACATAATTCGAAATTTATATACATGCGTATGAATTGATGATGTATGTTGTTTTGAATCGTGTTGGCATTTTGAAACCAGGTCAGAAATGTGTTCGATTTGGAATATTGAATCGTACAAATAACGTGAAATTACACTCGAGTAGTTATTTCTGTATCTAGTGCGCCAAAATGCTACTTTGATCATCGAGAACTGATTTTTTAAACGAGGCGTAGAAAAAATAGTGTATTATACATGGGCACACTATCAGATTGTAGCTTATGGTTTTTTGTCTTCCTCAGCTACGAATCAGGAGATAACACAACATGCATGGTGCTAATCTACTACTTTTTTCCCATGTATAATAAATAACTATTGATTTCACAAAATTATGTTTAATTTAACAAAAAAAATGACCAAAACTTTTTTTTGTGTAGTTTCTCTATTATATTTCGATAAACCTTGCGAAGATGAATTTTCCTTCCTGCTGATAGTATTACCCATATGAATGGACATTTGGAAATTGATATTTATGTTGTGTCAACGACTCGAGAATGTCAAGTGTTCCAATGATTGTCATCTGTTTTTCAAAATTTCAATTCGGTTCTGTTTGTTTTTTTTTTCTGGATATGTCGAGTCAATGGACTTCTAATTGCCGAAATTAAAATAACTTGGACCAGAAATAGATGAAATTGCTCTCATAATTCAGTCGTGTAAGAAATTAAACAATTAAGTGGCTCTTACGAAGTGCATCATAAAAATAGATTTGTTTTCATCAGGATGTAATTTCCCACCCGGCGGTTATATCAATGAAACAAAAACACACCACACTTCATTTGTCAAGACAATATATTCCTCAGTTCATTATAGATAAATGTTTGGGCTGACTGCAAAAATATAAAAATAATAATTTCTAATAATAGATTTATCAATTCTCACTACACGGAAAAGAAAAGAATTGTTGAATCAAGCAAAGTTTAATTGAATGAAGCAAATAAAAGTGTCATATTATGTGCACGACAAAATATAATCTTGGAATGAGTAAATCTTTTGATCTTGTTTCAGAGCGCATTTGAAGTTTGAATTAAGTAGATATGTCTACTTGCATGAACTCTGGATCTTATTCATCAATCACATCCATGAATTGTTTATGAAGAGATATTGAATTGGCTCAAAGAATCATTTTGTTTATTCAATGAACTATTTGGTTGGTTCTATGAAATATTTGGATTATTCATTGAAATATTTTGTTAATTCAAGAGAAACTGTATTTCCATCCGTTTCGGATTGCTAATCGATTTATCCAGCTGATATTTCAGACACGAAGAATCAGGCTTTACGTATATAATGCATTCGAGGCAGGCATAGACAAGGCGAAATGATCGCCATCTAGAGGTGAAAATTTACCTTGATGTAGAATGAACAAAATATTTCATTGATATTACATATTTCGTTGCTCTATTCAAGCAAATGATCCGTTCGGAACGAGATCATTGCTGCATCGGAATAATAATACTTATATGTTGTTTCAAAGATATATTCCCATCAAAATGATCATTATTTCATCAACTCAACTAAATGTTCATGGATGAATCAACAACGACATTATTTTGAGAAAATCATATATTTTCTTGATGGAATTGACATTATACTATTGATTCAATTCTGGTTGATTCAACAACAAATACTCAGTCCAACAAAAATAATTCAAGCATAAATAATTTGTTGATGCAACAACTCCTTTTTTTCTGTGTAAAATTATTTTGACTTTATATATATATATATATTGACTTTCAAGGTATTTATTGAGGGCAATAATTGGATGATAATATTACTGAATCTTCGAGCAGTACATAGAATACAAGTTCAACAGTGAGAATTCAGTGAAAATACTCATTTAAAATTATATTTGTGAAGAAGTAACAAGAACTAGAGTTCCTTGTTTCCTACTTCCGTATTGAATGGAAAGACATGATGCCTTTCCGAGAAAGTTTTCCAATTACGTTTTTTTTTCAGTCTTACCTCCGAATCCCAGAACGGTTGGTATCGAATTAGATGGGAGATTGAATAATGATGTTTAATCAAGATTACTTCTTTATTTGTGTGTTACAGGATCAATTTTCACTGGAAATTATTTCTTACGATGGTTTTTTACTCTTTTCTTCTTCTTAGATTGAAACAGAACATTCTGAATAATGATGAATATGTTGAATTTCTCTTGATTTTGGCAGAATAGCTTCTAATGTTGATTTTAAATAACACGCAGAATTAGATGCATAATCTAAAATCATGGTGGGGATACGTAGATGAGATAGATGATTTTCTATAGATCAACATAACGATGCGGAACCCACTGTGAAGGTCATTTCAGAAATTGAGCTTTTTTGTTGTTCTCGCTTGTTCCTTTGACATTTCTGATAATATGTTGTCTTAGATTTGTCGATATGTCTTTTTTTCATGATATACCTATGTTCATTCTTCATTCGTCCTTTCTGAGAGAGGTATCTTTGTTTCACCACTATAACAGATCCGACCTGTTCTGGAATACTATTCCCATATTTGGAGTGCAGCACCCGAACATACCCAGAAACTGTTGGATTCTGTCCAAAAAAGGGCAATCTGGCTCTATTTTATAGATATTTCCATGGACGATGCTCTTCTGAAATATCAACAATTGTTCCTCCCTTGGCAGTCCCCGCGAGATTAACCCGTCGAGTTGAGCCTTCGCACCCCTTCGTGATCACTTTAGAGAACTGCAGAACATCTCTTTCCAAAGACTCGTTCATCCAACGAACAGCGAACTCTGGAACATATTGCCAAGGGAGGTGTTCCCCGAGGCATATAACGTCCTACTTCATTTCCCTCAGTTTTTACGATATTTGCTGAACATTACTTGATATTCCTTTTCGTGGGAACCAGAAAACAAAAAAAAAATAACACCTTCCACGATCATAGTTCCTTCATTTTTTGATTTTGTTTGACTGAAATAAAATTCTGTTTATACTATCCACGCTTCTATAGAAAAAAAATAGTATCATGAAGCGATTCCAGTGCCGTAGCTGCGCCTGCCCTGGAAAAATATTTGCCTGTCCTAGAATAATCGGTAGATAGGAGAAAAATCGAACACAGAGGCAACACTAACGCTGCAGGTTAATGACAAATATTGAACGTCTACTATTACTAGTCACAGGGTTGCTATCTTAGCGGTTTTGTCTTCAAATCTAGATTGTTCAAGGTAGGTGATTAAAAATATCGCTAAATCACGTAAAAAAGTGACTGAAATAGTGGTTACGTTGAAAATTGGTTTGGTCATTGAGACAATTGACATTTGGGTGTTTGAGATTCATTTTTTAATTCCTGAAACTCCTAAGAGTTAGAATATATTTCTGATATTCGTTCACCATAGAATAATTTCTGAGTCGAGTAAAATGCTAGCCCGTCCAACTTTTTTTTTGCCTACCCTGAATATTCACTATGGCTACGGCCCTGAGCGATTCGATGAACACAGTTCGAAAATTCTCGAAATATCTGCTGATGATTTATATATCTACGGATTCGAGTAGAGAAAAACTACAGTTGGAGTTCGTGACACGAGGCGAGATTGATAGTTACTTGTAGCGGTTCTTTTTCTCTAATTAATATGATGAATGATCGAGTCATGCTGCATTGTGTTCGCTGATATCGAAATGACAAAATCAGGGACGACTCAGCCTGTTCTCGACAGGAAATAACTCTGCCACGAAAAATGATCTCGGCCTTTGTGAAGTTGAGAGACGATGAATCCCGTTCCCGATTAACCGTCTATTTTCACCAGGAGGATTCATGGAAACGATGCAACACTATGAAAATTTCCTTCATTAGATTACTTTTTTGGGTCGAAAAACTGCCAAATTAGGTCACTGAACCAAAATTGAAGCGATATCTAGACATATGACAAACATATAGATTTCGATCAAGGAAATTGATCAGTAGGTCCTAGGAAAAAAATCGAACTTTTTAAAGAGCAAAGATAGCTCAATTCTCTTTTCACCATTGACTTTTTTGGGTCGAAAAACTGCCTATTTAGGTCACAGAACCCGAATGGAAGCGATATCAAGACATATGACAAACATATAGATTTCAATCAAGGAAATAATTGATCAGTAGGTCCTAGGAAAAAAAAACAATTACTAACATGCTCTACAAGGAAATTTACCTAGTTTTCCATGAAACATTTAAATTACTTTCATGATCAAGTGAATACAGCAGGATTATGTATTCATCACATGTTAGCATGTATTTTTTCATCCACTTTTTACTGTGAATATCAGTGTTTCAACTTAAATGTCGGTACTGGTATAATTTTCCTCGTGTGTAGGTGATTAGAGTACATCCTGAATTAACAGAAGGTAACCAAACTATTGAAAACTCTCAATGAGAACCATTTTCATGAAAATCACCCTGTAGAATAAGCCCTTAGTTGAAATAATAGATAGTATATCGTCATCATACTTTGCTTCCGCCCCTACATGAAAAGCTGATGAAATACAGTGAAATTTATTGACTACCCAGCCACATCTTAAATCCTCCTTTTGTGCTGGAAATCTAATCTAAGCCTGACCATACATTAGCTGAGCTTCCGGTGCAGAGCGAGTTAGTATCCCAATAGTGCAGAAGTCGAGATTTAACCGGGTTACTTTCTTTGAAACGGATCCCTAGAATCCGGGCACCGTCATATATACAAGGTCCATAAAAAACAAGAACTTGAAACATTTTTCACGTAATGGAGTCGTAACAGATACCTCTGAAGACGTTCACAGGAGAATTTTGCCACTATTTACTGAAATTTCATTCCTTTTTAGGAAGTTTCTGCATCAACTGTCTTCCAGATAAATGTAGATGAAGATTGTAGATTGTAGATGGGTCGTATAGGCTGGGAGACGTCTCGATCACTGCGACCTAGAAGATATATTGTGATTAACCTTATCTAGTTTTGGTCCTCTAACCCTAGACTTCTGATGGAACCTAGAATTTTCCTTAGTGTTGAATTTTTCACCTCAGCAGGTGTGAGATAAACCTGTTCTAGGTGATTCAGCCTTCACATGAGCAAAGTATGTGTTCCGGTTATGGTCGCATTGTTGCAAGGCCCATCTTTTTGAGGTGGTACCTCAGAGGGCAATGTCCTCCGTGAGAAAGCATGTCATAAGCTTCAGCTCTGGTTGGCTGAGGCTGAGTAGCTTTTTGGCTCGGTTCTGCGAATGGTTGATGAACCTTTTCGCTTTTCGTTGACATGGAGTTGTTCTCCAGTAGGAGGACTTTTCAATTTCTTCCCATTACCTGACTTCTCCCTTTCCAGACAATAGATCTAGTGAGACCTACAACACGTCAGATGTAGAGATTATTGATACGACAGATGAACTAATACTATAAAAGGTGTCCTAGAACAACGTACCATACATTCTACAGGACACCAAAATAGACTGATTGAATTCAACTCACCTCATACGAAAATGCACCGCTGAGCTGGCCTATTTTGGTCTCTAATTCATCCCGTAGAATTTATGGTACGATTCTCTAGGACACCCAGTATAATGATGCACTAACTGATTTCTAGACTCATCCGGGAATACAATAGGTCAGTCTGCTACATTTTTGACATCCCATCATCTTCCTCTTACATGTTTCGTGTTTTAGGTCTAACTTGTACCTACCCCGAGGTCACGTGCTATTATAGATCTCAATAGGTGGTCTAATTCTGCGAACTTGTATGTCTTAGCCAAAGGGTGTTGTAACATATTATGCGGCTCGGTATCCTCCCTCATTATCCATCACATTATCTTCACGAACTGAGGATGTAACATCTTCCGCATTGAGATTATTTTTATCTTATTTGAAGAAAAGACAGCGATATGTACACGTGAATAATAATTCTAAATCTGAACTCAAAGAAATTCAACACGGAGTTCCTCAAGGATCTGTTCTAGGACCGTTGCTTTTTTCATATGCATCAATGATCTGTGCTATTACTTGATAACGAAATCGCAGATTTGCCTTTTTGCATAAAATACATCTTTTATCAGTTCGAATAAAAATATTCCACTTCTTCTTCTGATAATTGAAGCAGAGGGGCTTGGTTTTCTGCAAATAATCTTCAGCTCAACGAAGGGAAAACACAAAATTCAATAATTTCTAGTAACAATCTGATCACGGAGATTAACCACTGTGAACTGCTCTGGATTGTTATAGATGACTGTCTAGATTGGAAACACCATGTAGATATGCTTAGTGCCAAACTGTCCAAATTTTTATTTTTGCTTAGGCAACTCAAACAATGCCTCAATCCAAGTCTGTTGAAAAATATATATTTCGGTTTATTCCATTCTCTGATCAGCTATGGAACTGTTTTATGGGGTGACTCAGTTGATTCTATCCAAATTTTCAGGCTATAGAAACGAGCGATTAGATTATTACCTAGGGTTGGTTAAAAAGAACATTGTCAACCACTATTCAAGCGACTAGGAATTTCATTACTTCCGTGTATTCACATATTCCAAAATTTGAATGAAATTCGTTCTAGAAGGCAGAACACTCTTAAAGTTTCTAGCCTTCATGATCACAAAACACGTTCTGCTACTTCAGATGATTTAATTGTGCCTCGATACAGATTGATCAAATCAGAAAATGAATTCATTGAATATCAAATTATATAATAAACCACATCATTTTGTTAGATCTATGAATGAAGAACGTTTCAAAAATGATGGTGATAAAATCCATCTTGGACATTGCTTCTGCTCTGTTGATGAATATAATCAACTTTATAACCGTGTTCTTGTTATATTTGGTTTTTTTATCAAATGTTTTGTCTTTTTTCTGTGTTTTATTGTACGTTATTCAGTTGTATAAAACTGTCTGTGATTTGTTATTAACATGATTCTGTAACCCTGACGTGCTATGAACCATAATATGAATGAGTGACATAGTCAAATAAATCTATCAATCTATCAATCAATCAATCGGAATTCAATAGACCAATAACTATGCTCCACAAAACAATTTCAATAAGTGCAGGTTACTATTTGGAATTTTTAGGGTGGTCATGATAGTGACAGGGAATTTCAACAAAATGTTAATCATCTACCACCACCAAACATGATCGTGGAGCGCTCAAGGAAGGCAGTAAAAAAGCATTCCGTTGAAACGGTCTCTACTGAAGTTGTTTCCCTTGATATGTACATAACTTCTCCATATCAACGTCAATGATGTTGACGAGTATTATAGACCGTCCATCCGTGGTCGATCATCATTCATGGTTTCGTTGTTTCCGCAAATCATGTACGTAATATGCCACAGAGTAAACACTAGTCGATTTCATGCCGAATTAGGTTTGCATATTGCACATATTCGATGCCCTGTAGCCTCCATTACCATACCAATATCTACCGGAATTGCATATTAATTCTTGGAATCACGTCATATCACATACGCATACTCTATCACTTGCTTCAATATCGACTTGAAGAATCACAGCCTACCCTAAATCTGTACCAAGATCGATAAACCAGGTGAAAAGATGTATAAGTCTGCCTGCATGGATTTAGAGCAATCCGATTTCAACAGGTGTGATGTATATTTCTTATTATCGTATCATGAAAAGAATCTGTCGTTACAAACAATAAGAGTCAGATAGTCTGAGGAGCATATTGTCGCAACTCAGATGTTGACCCTCCTATAGGTCGTAACTTAGATACTCGCTTGGCTTTTTGACGAGAGGTTTTGATCATTTCACCACCCAACCATATTCATCCCCAAATCAAGAGTCAGGACAGTTTTCATATAAAATTCGACATTCACTGATTAAATGAAAGAATCGTGGATGAATGCTTGCCACATGGCAGGTTAGCGAAGAAAAAACAACATAATGGCTTGCCAAATTGAACACAACGCAAAACAACACTTGAAAATAACAGTACTTACATTACAACGTCTAGCATCAGGTTGACCAGCAGGATTGAAGTCGGGGAGACGGCAATCAAAAATGTCAATTGATAGTTAATAATGACTTGTATTGATAATAATAATGCCTTATCGACTCGAGTACTATTTATATTCGGAATCGATGCTAGGAATTGCAATTTCACGCAATGGGAATGGCCGTTACCTTTCGATATTCCTTACCTAGGTATTATCGTACGGTAAGCGGTTTTTTTCACGAATTTTAAAGGAACTGACGACCTTGAACTCCGCAGACCTGATCAAGACTACAATGTACTGGATGTTTCAATTTGGAAAAGTTAATTTATGATAAAAGATCCTGAAATGAACGAGAATTTGAATTGTTAATTCATAGGCATTTATACTTCTTGACAATATTTGAATATTCGCAGTATTAGTTAAACTCGACTAGATGAAAGGATTTGAAGGTGACAGACGAGATTGAAGTTAGGAAGTTAAGTTTAACTACTTTCTTTTTAAATATTGTCTGTAGGTTGATCGAGGAGGTGGTACAACCATCATTCCAGATTTTTGGGGATTTTCTCTCCTCGTCTCAGATGATTCGGCTACGCATCGTTAAAAAAATCAGATCTCAATCGCCAAAGTAGCATTTCGCGCTCTAGATACAAAAATAACTATTGTTGCGCTAGAAGAATATCTTGTCGTGTATATGTATATGACACTCGGATTTTTTGTTGATTTCAACAGTTTTTTCTCCGTGAGTCCGTGAATGGTCTACAACTAGAATTTAAATTACAGATATTACGCCTTGTTGGGACAGCTAATGGACTCGGGTTTCGGTGAATTTTCCTGAAATGTATAGCGGCACGACTCGGGCGGTATTCCTCGACGATAAACCAGACAAAATGGCGGTTGACGACAAAGACAGGATCCACACGCCATGCGGTCTAGGAAGGATAATGCCCAGGACATTAGTCTGGCACAAAATGAGTGCCTTTCGTTGTTGAGAGAACGTGGTATCATGAAGGAAAACGAGAAAGTCATGCGAGGTGTATTGAATGAGTATGCAGATGGCAGGATTCATCTTGACAGATAGTTTGGTCTGAGGAAGAGAATGTAAATTCTCAATTTTCATCAGATTCTTATTTCCATATCCTCATCTTAGGTGTTCAACAGATGTAATTCGGCAGAGCAAGTAGTTGTTCTCTGTTGAATATTCCGTATGTAAAAACACTACAAAGCCTTTTTCAAAGGACGTCTATTGGATGATTTTCCAAAGAGGTCCAATGTATGCCCTTGAGGGAACATCAATTCATCATACAACTGACAAATCAAATGAAATACATCTCATATAAATCTATATATTTTCATACATACAGTTGGCCTATAAGTTCGAAAATTATGGGATGATGCTATTGTTATCGAGAAATCGGTAGCAACTTTCTTATTGTAGATAGAAACAAAATTCTTTTCCACATGGTTGAAATGACATTCTGATTCTGAATATGAAAAATATATATTTCGAGTCAGCTTATCTTCAACAGCTTTCGAGATATATCGATTTTTTTTTCAAATAACGACCACTGTGATGGTTTACGAAAAAATATGTGTATTCCCCAAACGTTCAAATTTCGCATTGCTAACTTCTCGTTTGCTCTTCCTGCTTCATGAATTCAAGCATCCCCTTTTGGAATGCTTCCATATCCTCGTCGCCAAAATATTATGATTCAAAATAATAAATCAACAAGTTTCGAAGTTTATTTATTTCTCATTCACAGTCTGACTGTCAAACTTAACAAGAACTATCTCGATAAGATGAGATGAGGATGAGATATATGAACATAATATACAGAATGTCTACACATGACATTTATCTCGATATATAGTTATTTAACCAACTAGTGTATTAATGAGGGCGATTAATGATCGAGATATTTTAACGTGCGAGCACAGCGACCGCGTTAATGTTCGAGATCATTATTCGCCATTTGATATACGAGTTGGTTACATGGTTACAAAATTTTTCTGTCGAACGTATTTCTCATTTCTCCTGCAATGAAGACAACTTGGTTCGCGAAGTCATCATTCATCCGGAAACTACTAAGAATCACCCAGTAGCCATGTTACTGACATTAGTGACATTTGACATTTGTCGAAATGATCAACATTTGAAATAAATTCCTTGTGTTAGAAAACAGGGATTGAAATCGTTTCAGAAACTTGGAAAGTCGAACCCGTTAACGGAAAATCTTCGATGAAATCCATATTTTCGATTTGAATGCAGATTCAGTAAGTTAAAGCATAAACAATGAATGCACGCGGTGTATGTTTGGTTGCCTATAAAACAATCGTGCATTAATAGACAAATTGATCATTAATAGGGGTCATTAATGAACGATTTCATAAACATTAAACTTACTCGTTAATACGAGGTCGACGGAAAAGATATATTATGAACATATACAGAATGTCTATTTATAACACCTATCATCATCAGGAGATTTCTCATATTTCGATTTACATACTACATATCCCGGTGTGTTTTTGGCACGATTTCCTGTATTCCGTACCCATCCTCATTCCCAAACCAAATGTACCCCAAGACACCGATAACTCACCCCCATTCCGCGCATAAAGCAGGACTGGAACAATAGTTCAGTCTCGTCCAGACTTTCGTCGACACGCTATACACACAGGACGGGATCCGGTTAGAATCCCGGCGAAATCCGGAAATCTACATGTGTCGGCCCGTTATTATTATTATTGCTCCGATCGGTGGTCGAGAGTTGGAGAACCGCCAAACAGATAATGGCGTTACGTATTTTGCACTTATTGCACATGAACGTCCATGCTATGACCATGGGCGGATCCAGGGGGGGAGGAGAGTCATGGGGGTCATGTGTCATAAAGGTGGATATTTGGTAAAGAATTTGTTGATTCACCTCGCCCTGGAAGAGTCACACGTCCCCAAAGATTTAGAAAAATAATTGTTTTCTTCTTCATTTTCCCTGTATATTAAGCTAAAGACACGGAACTTGGTGAATATCATTTATCAATGGATCTACACATGTTGAAATGTTTTCAACCGGGAAGTATTCTTTGAAGGGGTTGGAGTTCCTGATATAGTTTTATTTCTTCGATAGAAAGTCTCCTTGCAGAAGAACATGGCTGGGAAGCCCAATACATTTACTAACTTTTACATCTCAAAACATTTTTGCGAAAAAATACTTTCATACCTAAGTGCTTGCATAAGTGTAAATTTGACATGAAAATGAAGAGGCTCACGAGCAATATTGAACGTATACAAATACCGTCCTCGATTTCCACCATAGAATCACCCCTTAATTTTGTTCGGTATATTTTAGTTACACCCTGTATATCTCATTTTAGAATGCTGCTTATATGCTAGGTATGTTCATCTTACCCTAATAGAGAAGTGATGTTCTAGAGTTCCAGATATATTGAAGATTCTGAAGGTATTCACAGAACCTTTCACAAAAATGACGGCTGTAGTCAGAATCATTAGAAAGGCGTCTTTCCCAAATTCTCCCAGATAACCATGTCATTCTTCGATTTATATACCAAAGGGAGTCAGTAAGTAACGTCATAACTGCTATGGACTGTCACAGAGTGATCGAGAATATCGTCAGAATAGCATCAAACTGATCTGTCAATCAAAGAACCACACATACTGTGCTTCTGAATCAAGACAACCAGTCAGCGAACCATGTCCATACTGTATACACTCAGTAAGCTACTTGTGTTTTTATAAAACTTTGTAGAACACGCAATCAAACTCTATAGGGCATATTGCTCTCAAACAATTCAACATATTGTCGCAACTCAGATGTATCAACTTCAGAGTACTCGCTTGGATATTTCACAAGAGGATTCTCAGTTTTTCATCACCCAACCACATTGATCCCCAAATAAAGACAATTGTTTTTCAAAAGTACAACAAACAATTTAAAAATGTGCCAAAAAGGCGGAACAGCAAAGAACAAACATGAAACGAGCGAACAACAGAAACAAGATGATGGTTCTTGGTACTTACATTATGTTATTGGCAGCAACACCAAATTCGAGGAGATGTCAGACCCCCAAAGTGGCATAGTGCCACTTCGGAAGTCAGCAATCGATGAATGAGTGCTATGTACTGATTTTAATATAATAATTGGTAGTGATGAATCGATCGAATAACGATTGAACTAATAATGATCATGCCCTATCGATTCGGGTTCTATTTATATTTGAAATCGATGCTAGATTCGCAATTTTCCGCAATGAGAATAGCCGTTACCTCTCGATATTGCTTACCTAGGTATTATCGCACGGTATGCGGTTTTGCAAATTCTACAGGAATTGGACATCTTTGAACTCTGCTGACCTGATCGAAACTATACTGTTTCCATGTGTCAATTTGAAGAAGTCAATTTATGAAGAAAGATCTTGAAATGAACAAGAGTTTGAGTGATGTTAATTCATAGGCATTTGTACTTCTTGACAATATGGGAAGTCGTTAATCTATGACAATATTCTTCACAAATGACTGATCAGGTAATTGAAGTTCAGATCGTATACAGGCTTATAAAAATGATGGAGGATTGGAAACATCCTGTGGGAGAAGTCTACGAAGCACTTCATGTAGAGACATACGCTGTTCCATCAGAACTACATCTCTAAATAAAAAAGAAATTTTTTATTAACTGGGAAGCCGTCTGAAAAAAAAAATGAACACGTCAACAGTGGATGAAATGAAGTGCACATGCTGGGAAAAGGTCTCTGCTCTTGATGATATGAGTATTATTTATGAGGGCTATGACATTCTAGAGTGGAAAAATGAGCGAAGCAGTAGAAAAATGAAGTAAAAAACGGTTGTACGAGGTAACTGGGACTTGGAGTTACAACACTCATGATAAGGATGAATTTATTTCAACCAACAAAGCTTCGAAACTTTCAAAATAGGCTAGGCAGATTATTTCAGAGGCTCATTATCATAAAAAAGCTCATATCGCCCATGTGCTCTATGCATTCGATTAGACGAAATGGCAGCGATTGGCCCATATAAACAGTTGAATTGAATCCGTCGCATTAGAGATAACGCTGACTCTTTATTGGCCATTAATTGAATAAATGCAATAGCTTATCGTTGAGCTAAGGTAATTATCACGCCTACATTTTTAAATCTGTTAATTGGTATTTGTGTCCTCGGTAATCGTTAAACTACACGAATGGTTGCACATATAAGCTCCTACAGGGTGATCAACAAGTTGTTTATTCAGTGTAGAACTCATGGAGGAACCCTTCTGAACACTCATAATAAAAGTTATTTACGTGACAAGTGGGATATAGACATTATTAATGCACAGTGTAATCATATGAGTGCGATAATAATGTAGTATGTCACGGGTTGCGTACAAAATTTTATCTACAACTGTCAACGTTTTCATAACTTTCTTTAAATATACCTCATCCATATTCCACTTCGACGTACCTACTCATGACAGTTATCTGATGATTGAAAACACAAGATGCCTGTGATCATTTTTGTAACCGTAGCAACGGTAGGTATAAACAAAGCCGTTTATAGATGTTAAAATTAAATTGTCAGATTGATATCCAGAACCTTCATTTAGTTCCTTGAGTGAAAAAGTCTTCAAGTGAAGATGATCTACCTTCCGATATTGATTGTGCTTTGTGCTGCGACAAGTTTTATTTGAATTTTCTTTGTATTCATTCAATAAACGATTCATTTTGGCTGGAATTTATTTGTTATCTCATCACCGCACTAGTTGGTAATAGATTCGTGAAAGCAATAGTCCGGTTATTAACATTATGATGACATTCGAAAAAGTGCCAAATCATAGTCATTACTTGACAGTTGTAGATAAATAAGATTATTAGTTCTGATGGAATTTCACCTATCATTCTCGAATAGTGTACAGGCCAACCAATCCCTGAAAGAGAAGAAGAACCTGCTCAATAACTATAGTCCCATTACCCTTATATCAGTTATTTGTAGATTGGAGATGGAAAGCTCAGGATCCAGAATTGATCAATGATAGACAATATGTCTACCCATATGGCAAACTTCATTAGAACCACATGGGGAATCACTAGCTGTGGCGTTAGATATATGGAAAGCATTCGACCGTGTTTGGCACCAAGGACTCCACCACAAACTACCATCATACGGCTCACCACCTCAGGTCTACCAGCTTCTAACGAGCTTTCTTTCAGGCAGATCGCTCCGTGTGATCTGTTGGGAGTAAACACTTGCCCTTTCCACAGTTTTGCATTAGGATAGTGTTCTCCATACTTCTCTTCTAAAATTCTCATTTCTTCCCAGGAAACTAAGAACTCACGATGAAAACAAATCAATACTGTCCATGAAGATCTTGCTGAAATTACCTAGCTGGGAAATCAACAACCTAGTTGAATTCAGCGCCACCAAAACTGATGCTCGTTCAACCATTTATGATTCCAGACAATACGATCTTGACACACTCGAATTAATTGTGTCGTCTTTTTCTTGTTCTTCTTCGATAGTCTCATTCCTGGCGTGTCCTGCCATATTTTGAGGAATCGCTCTTGCAACTGTTCCTCTATGGTGAGAATTCTCACAATCTATATTGATTGACAGAAACGAGAAAATGGGAATGCTTCTGTCCGAGCTGTAGGTGCGTTAGGATAGTAATCTAGTTCTATTCATCAAGGATTGATTGATTGTTTCGAACACCCTTCTGAATACACTAAATGATGAAAATTCGTTATGAGCTAATTGAATGATATTCTTGGATGGTTTGAGACCCACATTGCCCGGCAAGAAAGGAGTTTGAAGATGACATTACAACTGAAGATAGAATATACTGGAATTAGGGACTAAAATAGTAATGATAATGTAATGAGAGGTTCAAAGTTTTTGAGTTATTCGACTTCATCTTCAGTTTCTTCTCCCATATTTTTTTAATTGGTTCCGATTAATCTACCAGCTACACCCTGTAGAAGCTAGTTAACGGTCGAGATAACACCGCGATGAAATTCGATCGATTTCGTCGGTCAGTTGAATGGGTGATGGTGTGATAAATTTGGGGTTTCTGGGCCAAAACTGGCATTGCTATCGCTGCTGACTATATCAACATAACGGCAGACTAGAAATATTGAAGCGTATCGAACTACTATCTGATGTAGCCTAACTAACCACACATTGTTGCCCGAACGTATTCCCAAATTGCTGTTTTCGCTCATATCGAGTCATGGATCATATGAAGAGCATGATGTGTTTGCCCCGATTATCAATCCATCATTAAATATTACTAATTATCGTGTATTCGAAACGAATTGATGATACACAATTTTATGACTGTGATAACTTCCAAGGTTGGAAAGATATAAGAAGAAGGAGATCAACATTGTGATGATTTATTCAGACTGGATTCTCTATATTATGCATTCAGACTTCCCCTCAGATATAATTCTTATTTGAGGATTACAAAATAATACGACAGTCATCATCAGTGTGTACCTGTAAGTTAGTAATCAGCTCTTAGCTATTGAAAAAGACCCAGGGAAAATTGAAAAAAAATGTAGATTTAGTTTTTGAAACCAGTTGAAGTTAAATTTGGAAATGAGTGAAATGTTATCAACTTTTAGTTATTGGAGAAGACATCATAAAATGAAAAATGTTAAATATAAATTGCGAAATTAGTGAAAATGAGGTTACTCACTCGTCAGGTTGACAAGATGATCATCTATTGAAATATCTTTGGTCCAGTTCGGTGATATTGGCTAATTAATTTGTTTGTACCGGAATTAGCGTAATTGAGTGCAAATTACCGCACAGGAAAGTCCGATCATTCTGCTCAGGATAGTGATTAGCATAGGTGCCGTTCGATAAAATACAATGGTTTTACTATAAATTGGTGAAAATTCAGTAACTTACCATTTGATCTGAATTCAGCCACATCAGCTTGACAATCATCTAATGGCGATATACCAGATCAGCCACATGGTGTTCATAGGGGATATCTATAACTTCAAATGACAATATGAATTCCAGATCAAGATAGTTTAGTCTTGCTTCAAAAATATGGCGGCAGGAAAAAATGCACAATATAAATGTTGCCTACTAGATATGGTGGATTCAGTTCAGAAGTGCAAGTTCCAAGGACTGTACACCTTCACCCCCTCTTCATTTCGTCCTAGTCCTTTTTTGGCTGGTCGAACTATACCTCCATTTACTGATGACAGACATTTTGAGACTCTTTGTTGACCATTCTGTTGAAACTCGGGCACACCAGCTTGGCAAGCATATATACAAACGCAAACACACACAGTATGACATTGACTTCAGCAGATACCATCCAATGACGATAGTCGCTTGGCCATCAGCATTTTGCATGACTGACTGCAGGATCGTGATTCCTGCTGTACGATCGCACGGTATCCTTGGGATCGACATGACATCGACTTCAGCAGAAACCATTCGATGATAATAATAGATGCCTGGACATTATTAACAACTGATGAGTATTTGTTGACCACCATCTGATGGCAATATATCTCTGGATATTTTTAACAACTGATGACAGACATGTTGAGAGTATTTGTTGACCATTCTGTTAAAACTCGGCCACACCAGCTTGGCAAGCATATGATATGAAGGCAAACACACACAGTATGACATTGACTTCAGCAGATACCATCCGATGACGATAGACGCTTGGCCATTAGCATTTTCCATGACTGACTGCAGGATCATGATTCCTGCTGTACGATCGCTCGTTATCCTTGACATCGACTTCAGCAGATACCATCCGATAGTAATAGATGAATGGACATTATTCACAACTGATGACAGACATGTTGAGAGTATTTGTTGACCATTTTGTTGAAACTTGGCCACACCAGCTTGGCCAGCATATAATATGAACGCAAACACACACAGTATGACATTGACCCTAAATGCACTGGGCAGTCAGAACAGATTGACTCTAGCATGTACCAGCACATACAGGGTACGAGGGCAATGAAGAGGCAGACTCACTTGCCCGAGCAGGAGCAAACAAAGCTCTCAATGGCCCAGAACCCTTCTGTGGTATTGCGAAAGCTATACAGAAGACTAGTATCAAATCATGGATGCAAACCAAATCTCAAGAATGGTGGAACAACTCGCCAGGAATGAGACAGGCTAAAGAGTTTATTAAAAACCCATCGCCAACATTCACAGAATATCTACTAAGCCAGAAACGAAGTTCAACTAGAATACTAGTGGGACTTCTCACAGGGCATTGTAGGCTCAACAAACACATGAGTACGATAGGTCTGACTGAAGAACTGCTGTGCAGGTTCTGTCAAGAAGAGGAAGAAACAGCAGTACACATACTTTGCCACTGTGAGGACTTGTCAAGACTAAGGTTCCTTGCGCTGGGTAAAGAAAAACCAGGAGCCCAGAGATACACAGGAGATCTGAAAGGCTAGCCTATGGAGTCTCATAGAGATGGCGGGGCTAGCCGAAGAACTCTAATCGATTTTGAGGGCAGACACAATAGATCTGAAAAGGTCGCAGTGTGGAGGCAGATAGCCCGAAGGCCCCATTCCAAATCTAATCTGAATGACATTGACTTTAGCAGATACCATCCGATGGCGATAGTCGCTTGGCCAATAGCATTTTGCATGACTGACTGCAAGATCGTGATTCCTGCTGTACGATTGCTCGTTATCCTCCACATCTACATGACATCGACTTCAGCAGATACCATCCGATGGCAATAGATGGATGGACATTATTAACAACTGATGAGATACATGTTGAGAGTATCTGTTGACCATTCTGTTAAAACTTGGCAAGCATATATACAAACACAAACACACACAGTATGAGATTGACTTCAGCAGATACCATCCGATGGCGGTAGACGCTTGGCCATTAGCATTTTGCATGACTGACTGCAGGATCGTGATTCCTGCTGTACGATCGCTCGTTATCCTTAATACCAGAAATTAACGCTCAGGATGGACGCTTAGAACCACCGCGAAGATCTCGGCATAGGGATGTTCTTGTCGATTTTAGTACGGTCCTACGGAAACGCCGGTCGTAGAGATATAATATGGGAGTGGTCAACGGAAATGACCCTTGCGAAATGTGCCAAACGGCCGAAGCTGGATCGGAAGACGGGTTTGGGGAACAAATATAGCCCTATCAAGAATACAGGGCTGTTTGCCGAGGGTATTTCCGGATACACTGGGTGATTCAGCGAATAGTTCACTCGAAAGTTTGTACGTTGAGGGTTGAACAACATGGTGTTTCTTGAGGCACATGCAGAGTAAGTGTTAGTGTACTATTAGAGGAAGTTTCTGTGAAGTTTTAGACCAATCCTACGCAAACTCATGGAATTTGTTTGAGGTGAAACTCATGAATAAATCCCACTGAATAATCCCAGGAAGTGGAAATTTTCAACTCGCTCGACCATTCATAGACCTGAATACGACCTTGACACTCTTGATTTTATTCATTATCTCTAAGTGGTAATACCTATACAACCTATTGATCTACGGAAGCATGGCAATTGAAATACTGGTGCTCGACGAGTAGAAGACAAGGATGAAGAGTTATCTAACACTATCAAGGAAACATGGGCTGTGTCAAGTATGTGGTTTGACCGGGCACATACGTTCAGTTTGAAGTCTGACCATCAGTCTGACCAACCAGCTGTTTGGGAATATCGGTCACGTTTCAAACCTGCCCACAAAGTTACCACGTTAACTTTTGATGGGAGTCGAGTCAAACATTGACCATTCTGGTATCACCACTGTGGTTGAACGACTGACTTGACACAGCCATGGTGTTCCTCAAGGCACAGGCTAAAGTCATTAGTGGCTCATCCAGGTAACCTATTGGCAGACGATTCATACAAGGTGTGTCAATGAAAAATCCTATTTTATATAGTATCTAGGTCTATCTATAACTTAGAGTATCAGTCTACCATTTGAGGAAGTTTTAGACCATTTTGAGCTGAGTGAATTCATAGTGTTTATCCAAACCTGTGGATAAACCACACTGAACACTCTAAGGATACCTGGATGTGTAGAATTTGTCGGTGTGGAAAGTCGCAACTCAATCGATTATTTATATACGGTCCCAAATACGATTTTGACACTCTTGAATTCCTCCTATCCTCTCTGAGTGAGAATACTCACAACCACAACTGCTTGACAGATGAATTGGTCCAACTTTATATTTCATCGAATTTTGAAATCTGATAATATAAAGAATACTTGTCGATTTCATAAAGGTTCGTTCCTTGTTTAATCGTTTGATAATGAGATGGTTTACCTACTTTGTTCATCGAGCTTTTGTTTTTATATGCAGAGAGGTGAAAATAGACCCAATACAAAAATGAATATTTTCGAAGTTATCCGGATTGTGTTCTTGGGCATATCATGATTGCTTGATGATTTTCGTCCATATTTTGTCAAAACGGTATCTAGATTTCGTTTGTCATTAGCAACATTTTATTTTAAGGAGAGTTGCTGTTTTTCTGGAATATCCTTGATTTCAGTTGTGCCCATGAAATGAGGAAGTTTAACCATAAAATTGAGACAAGAAGTTAGTCTTCACTTCAATTGCTTCCATATTGAGCGAATATTACCTATAATAATCTAAAATTAAGTCATACATATTGTGATTTGAACTTTGGAAACTCTAGATATTGACGAGGAAAGATTTTGATTAATGATATCATTCTTGGCCTCGTGATGATATGTTAATAGAATATTCTTCTTCTCCGAGCGGCATACAGAATGTGGCTTTCATAGGACACTTAGAAGGCAACAAACGTGTACTTTCTCTGCCTAGGCTATCCAACTTTCCAAGTGATTTGAATGATATTGGCAATCGAAATTGACACTGACATTGTGTGAACAAAAAATGATGGAATTTTCAATAAAAAATTACACAAAATTGGTGTTATAACGTTTGGAGAGAAAATTATGTTTCACACGGCAGTCAATCTACCATTCTACTGCCTAGTTGAACTAATAAATAATTCCAATATTGTGATCATGCCGTTTTACTCCTTTCTGAATTTCAATAAATCAGTGACCTAGTGTTATAACCTCCAAGTATTGAAGTACTCTGCATGAGGTATCAGAAATTGTAATTAGTGTTCGCTACATCACCATTCATCCTTTTGTCAGTAATACACAAGGTATCAAAAATTATTCCTTCATTCACTTCGGAAGAATTAGTATGTTTCGAATAAAAATAATCGCTAATAGAATGAAAATCTTCATCGGAGATTAATTTACCATGTTTAATCAAGTAATCAGTATGTATGTACTTCCAGAGGACTTTTGAAAGCTGAATTCCGTTTTATTGCTCCTTCTGGGACATACGATAATTATTTTCGAATAAAACTTAATTAGAGTCACTGGATCGTAATTGGTGTCGCTGTTAAACATAAGAGCATTATTATCGAGCGTTATTTGATAAAATCAGAAAACTCATTAATTTTCCTGTGCGGAGAATATCGAATCGTGAGAAAACGGATTCCTGAAATAGATTTACGATTATTTCTTAGAGTGCTTGACGGATTAATAGACGAAGTTCCAGCCGCCTTGATTGTCGCGTAATTAAATTTAAGAAGAATTATGGGTAAGAACAAAAGCCTGCTTGCTCGAAGTACACTTTCGGCATTTCATGAAGCCATTGGAAGAGAAATAATCCACAACTATAAGGGGTAGTTGTGAAATTTAGTCCTAAAACCACTATACCTATGCTCGGAATTTACATCAGCAATACCCTCTCATGTGAAAACTCGGATTCTTAGTCCGTGCGAAAAACTACTTCACACCTCAACAGCTCCTGATGATATACAAAGCACAAATACGGCCTGTTTCGGAATACTGTTATCATGTATGGGGTTCAGCACCCAAACATATGCTGATGCTTTTAGATTCCATCCAGAAATGAGCCATTCGCTTGGTGGGTGATGCCACACTCACTAACTCTTTGAACCCATTAGGAAACCCTATTAAGATCGACGACTTTTCACTTTTCTATTGATACTTCAATGGAAAATATTTCTCAGACTGCTATAATTTCAGTACTAGCAATACCTTCCTCGGTTCCATTCCTCGATATTCATGGTTGAGGTGTACAATGGGTCAGGCTAGTCAGATTAAGTTTATATTGAATATTCATAGATTTATTGAAATATAGATATAGATGCTGTTATCAATAGGTTTTCCTCGAGGTTTTCAAAGCAATGTAAAAGACTTTGTTTTATAATCTAGTCACGGGGGTACCTGATATCTTGTTAATTAGATTTAATCAACAGTTTTGAATGACAAATTACCTACTTTATATTATCTAATCGTGAAATTGAGAGATTATTTCTTTTTTTTTCATCTAGTTCATATAATACGCATACAAAATATGTTTCCATCGAGAATATTTATCTTGATTTGTTCATTTGAATGACTGTTAATTGTTATTTTGGTAATTTTGAATATTCTGAGATATTTAAACAGCTCTAATAAAAGTTGAAGCTAATAAACCACCATTTTGTGTTGATTTATTATACACTGAAACGCGTCGTACTACTAGGCAACCCCCAAATCATAATTTAATTTCCGCTACTGAGTACCCCCCCTAGAAAAAAAACATACCTAGGCGCCTGTGGGTGTCGGTTTTATTCTGTTCTGACCGATGGCAGTAAATTAGGAAGGATAGTGGTATTGAATGTAGCCGATAGTGATTCATTGATTCAATGATATTTTCGTTCAGGATCCAGCTCTATTCGAGATATTTCAATGCATAAATAACAAAACCATGACCTATCAGAATGAAGCCAGCTACCCTCTGCATTCCTGCTCCGAGTGCATTTGTGGTTATGTATGTTTATATATGTTTACCAATTTTACTTACCGAACTCATTTTATGAAAATTTATCTGAAGGAAACTTCCCCATAGGTCGCGTGCACGATGACCGATAACCTCACTTTTCTGTGAAACATTGAAACATAACCTATTTTTCATTTGTTCACAGAGGATTCGATGGATTGAAATAGTTTGTCACAATATTTTGGCAAACGAACCGTGTTTTTCCCGCTATTCATCAATTCAAGGATAGCCTTCTCATTGTGCTGTTGTACAATACACAAAAAATGCAGCGAGAGACGAAGGAAAATGATTTTTCAAGTAAATAGTAGTCTCACATAGTTTTTATTTTGAAATTTTGTCATTTCTTATCAAAACTCCTTCTGCCACTCCTGCAATGAAAGCTAATAATGCTAGTAGATTGGAAATTACTACAACACACACGATCATATTTCGTCAGCATGTCATCATGAATCCAATCTTCTTGCATTCTTTCAGAAATTCCACAAGTATTTCTATTAGCTCCTATGGCAGAAGGAATTCCGATGAGTAATCAGTAAAATCACCAAAGGACCCCGCACTTTTAGTACGTAAAATGGTTCTCGGTGAAATTTTTTGAATTTTCAGTATGTTGTAGAATTCGATGAACTGATTGAACCTGCAGAATCGTAAAGTTCTTTGATGAACAGATTCTGAGATACAGGGCGTTGAAGGTACAAATCGGTATTTTTCATTTAATTATTTTCTCGAAATTCAAAGATGCCAAGTACAATTTTCTTCGCTCATATCATTAACGAACCTCCATATTACTCAACATATTCAGATGGTTCAGATAATGAAATTGTTTACAGAGTGAAACATATAAACATTTCAGTGATGTCTGAAAATTCGATGGTGATTTGAAAAATTGGTGACACCTAAGACCGATTTATTCATACACATCCTGTATATTCGAGTGAATTGTTAACCTTCCAAGATAGCTGATACCGTATGAACATGATTTCGTTGATATATATAGGGTGATCATGAAGATTTTCGATGATGAAAATGACAAAAAATCGTGTTTTTTGAAATCACCCTGTTATTCATGATTAACTCGGTGAAATTCCCTAATTATTTCTTTATATACTCATCATTTGCTCCTCAACGCTGTCTTGAAAATTCAGTTTCCTATCATGACTGGTGTCATAGTTATTAATTCAGGAACTTACCATTTGCATGAATAAGAGTTGAAGAGACTTGTTCACTTACAGTTCCTGAATTAATAACTGTGACACCCGTCATGATAGGGAACTGAATTTTCAAGACAGCGTTGAGGAGCAAATGATGAATTTATTCAAAAATAATTAGGGAATTTCACCGAGTTAATCATGAATAACAGGGTGATTTCAAAAAACACGATTTTTTGTCATTTTCATCATCGAAAATCTTCATGATCACCCAATATATCTCAACGAAATCATGTTCATACGGTATCAGCTATCTTGGAAGGTTAACAATTCACTCGAATATACAGGATGGGTATGAATAAATCGGTCTTAGGTGTCACCAATTTTTCAAATCACCCTGTATGAAATGTATGAATTGTGATTCATGATGGAATGAGAATAGTATATTGCATGCCTGAATTATTTTTTCGATATTTCATTATTACATCGAATTATCAGACATCACTGAAATGTTTATATGTTTCACTCTGTAAACAATTTCATTATCTGAACCATCTGAATCATGTTGAGTAATATGGAGGTTCGTTAATGATATGAGCGAAAAAAATTGTACTTGCTATCTTTGAATTTCGAGAAAATAATTAAATGAAAAATACCGATTTGTAACTTCAACGCCCTGTATCTCAGAATCTGTTCATCAAAGAACTTTATGATTTTGCAGGTTCAATCAGTTCATCGAATTCTACAACATACTGAAAATTCAAAAAATTTCTCCGAGAACCATTGTACGTACTAAAAGTGCGGGGTCCTTTCAAAATGAAAACTATATATGTGAGTGAGTATAGTAGGTATTTACTTTGGAATCATAATGTACCAACTGGATTCCTTCGTCTCTCGTTGCATTTTTCGTGCATTGTACAACAGCACAATGTGATGGCATGGACGAATTGATGAATAGCCGAAAAACACGATTCGTATGCCAAAATAATTATGAAAAACGATTTCAATCATTTGTAAACAGATAAGAAAAGTTAGGTTGTGTTTCAATGTTTCACCTACACAGGGTCGGTCATCTGACAGTTCTTGCACGCAACACAGTCTTATTGTGCCCTATACAAAAACTCATCAGTCGTACCGATTGATTGCAATCTTCCATCATCTATCTGTCATACTTCGAGTGGAATCAATTATTCGCAGGCCACAATCAAGTATGGTGAAAAAATAAACTCACTCGATCTCCCAATCGACCCGTGAAATAACATAATAAACGTTCGGGAACATCGTCAGTCGACACAATCGACTTTTTATCTGGCAATGACAACGCGGTTCGGCCCTATTTCGGCTTCAATTTGGCCGGATGAATGGCTCGGTCGGTGGTCCAATTGCCAAAACGCGTGTCGTCTTGGGTTTTCGGGTCTCTCTGTCGTCGCAACTTTCGATTATAAGTGTCGGACAATGGAACGTGAAGGAATCAATTGTTCAATCGAGTTTCAGGTTTTATTGCCTACGTCATCTGCCCAATCGAGTTCGTGGTAATCGAATCTCAAGAGTTATTGTTTTTGAATGCCAAATTTCAATTTGATATGTGGAGGGTTCAGAAGCCAATCAGTGCCAGTCAAATTTTTCTTCAAAATGACTTACGTATTGTTGCCTCTTCTTTATCGATCAATCTTTCTTCTGATAATACAATTGAGTAATCATTTTCCTAATCTATTGATGCCAGCACTTATACTAGCATCAGAATGAATGTATAAGTTTGATCGGGTGCCAATCAGTTCGGCCAAAAGGATTCGGCATACTGATTGCACGTTTGACTTGTTATACGACGCTATACATAGTGGAGTATACTACGGCCTTGCCAAAAATGCTATCTCGGAAACTAAGCGAGATAGAGGTATAGTTACTTTGGAGAAAATGATCTCCATCGAATTTTCAGCAACTTTGGTTTTTGTGTGTGGTCTGTCTGTCTTTCTGTCTTGTACTCTGTGGTAATCATAAATCGATATATCTTCGGAACCCTTCGACATATGGACTTGAAATTTTGCCATCTTATTGCACTCAAAACATTATTATGTCATTAAAATATGAAGGAAATCGAAAAACTCTAAGGTGTTTTTTCCGGGTTTTTTCGATTTTAAACCGGAAGTTTCTTGTGACCACTCTACAAATCGCAAAAGTGGTCCGATCTATTTCATTTTTTGACGAAGAGACGAAGCCTATCGAAATTGAGCAGGGTCGGGAAATTCCAAGTGGGTTTTTCAAGGAGATTTTCCGAAACACACGGTTCGCTTTAAAACGACATATCTCCTGAACCAATAGACTAAATCCAAATTTGGAAAATGCACCGTATGCCTCTTTGATGACGCAACAAATTTATTTCACCATTTTTTCGTGCATCCATCGGAAAATGGAAAAACAAATGAAAATCAAAACCTCAAAATTTGAAATCCTTTCAATTCAATTTACAGTGTCATTCATAAAGTCGGCATCATATGGGAAAAACTTTTATCAATGACTTATTTTGGAATTCGAGTTGGACGTTGAGTTTTGCTTCAAAAAAGATGAAAAATGGCCTACTCAATCAGGGTCAGGTTAGGTTGTATTGTTTTCAATTAAAAGATTGTATGAAAGCAATATAAGAAGTGGCATTTTTCATGTGTGATAATTCTGAAATATCCTATTATCAGATTTCACCCATTTGATGACTTCCACTTTTGGCTTCTGAGCCCTCCATGAATTGAATTCAATATAAGAATCTGACAAAGTCAGATGCCAATGTTTCTAAGTTTTGGATGGATTGGCCCTGCCTTCCTCCATAAAACACGATTAAAATTACTTATTTATCAAACTTAACTATGTTCTTCAACAATTATATAAAAATTTGTCCGTCTGCATGATGCCATAGCCACTTCCACAAATCACCTTTATTCAGTACTATGACTGATGATGACCATTTGAATGGTCGAAACATGTCTCAAAAGTTGAAGTAATAAGCAAAATTGCCTGCACACATCGCCATTGAACTTGTGGACACGACTTTGGGTTTTTCTCTTTGATCATCCTCCTCCACTACGAGCATGGACTACTTCAGAAGATTATAGGGATTCTCTCTCGTGCGCACCAAGCGATAAAAAAATCTATAAAAACATGAAATATATGGATTTAGCATTCAGAACCATACCTAATGGCAGAGGTGCAAACATATTAATATTTAGTTGAGCTAGAATGTTCAAATTTCTTGTTGCCGATTATTTCGTACTTCCACCTTTGGCAACAACATTTATTTTGAAAAATCATTCGATATTCGGGTCGATTCTGTTCGGATCTTGTTATAACATTGCTAAGATAATAATATTGTTATGATCATAACATATAACAATATTGCTATGAAGTTCTGTATTCTGTTTGCAGAGTAACTGCAAAACTGGTTATAAGTTCAAGTGATAGCAATATTATTGAAAAATTGAGAATTTTTGAGCTGACAACACTGTTTTCAACTCATTGTTTAAGTGTTAGGTATCGATTATGCCATTATTTCATGCAGAAGAAGAGTTCATGATTATCTAACCTCTCAAAATAGTCAGTCCAGCCCTTACATTTTACAAAATTATATTGTTCAAATCGATAGATTTTGTATTTGCTGAATCTGGTCGTCGTTGTGCGACTGGCAAGTAATCAATCATGTCCCCGAAATGAGAAAACAACTAAAAGCCGGATGAAACAAATAGTGATTTTTTTTTAAATATTCTAGCAAAATAGCTTGATGAACTTTTCATCAGGCAACTGAAATTTCTCTGATATGCCGAAATTGTAGTCTCATATTTCCTCTACAAATTGGAACTTCAAGAAAAGGTTTTCAAGTAGTTGGTGACAGTAGTGAACCTATCCTATATGTTTGTAATCAACATTTTATGTTTTTCAATAATTCTTCTACGAATTGAAACTTTGAGGAAAGGTTTTCGAGAAGTCTGTGACACAACTGAACTGTCATATGTTTTTAATCCACTATTTTCTGAATTTTCATACAGTTGGAAGTATTTGTAGTGCAAAAACAAAGAATCCACTATCTTGTTATAAGATAGCAAGCACGAAATTGATGTTGCCGAGATAGCAAGAAAGCTGACCAGATGTCATTGAAATTGACAGATCATATTGCCAAAAATCGATGATCAAAATTCCACTTTTCCGAATCTTGCTATGATGGCAATATCTTCTCTACAACCATATTGCTATTTGCAAACAGAATCGACCCGAATTATATATGTTTGATAATAATAGATTTTGTATGGATTAGTTGATGATAAATCTCTGTGATGTTTTAGTCTGCACTGGGATTTCGAAAATGTCATGTGGAATTCCATAGTGGTCGAGGTGTCAAATAAATTCGAAACCTACACGAATAATATAAAAGATGTGGATTTTGTGGAGGACAATTACGACCGTCTGTTATTTATGGTAATGTCTTCATGCGGGGCACGGTGAACAAATTTTCATGGGTGTATTTCGGTATTGTGTTGTTTTTCTGGCTCGTAAACATATTCAAAACGTAGTTTATGGTCACTAGGGTGACAGGTTTAGAATAAAAATTGTCTAATAAATGGTTACTTTCACTTTGGTGCTCTGAAGTGTTGAGCACTCGGTACGTTATATCCAAAAATGTTATTCCAGAAATCAAAATTGTAAAATATCTGTGATTGAAGACCTCATTAGTATCATCAATTCAATAAAACCAGAAAATGTGAGAAACACATTTTTTTTATGTAATAAGATCGCAGAAATAGGTACTAGATGAAGAATACAGTGTGTCCATTTAGAAGAGAAAGATGATATGCAATCCATTAAAGTTCTTGATTTAGGTATCTCAGATCACCTAGCAGTCACATGCGTTATCAAATCATTAAAGATAACACATAAATACAAAACAGTTTGCTACAGAGATTTCAGGCAGTTCAACGAAGAATATTTTATGCATGATCTTCACGCTATTAACTGGAATGATATCTTTGATTTCGAGACAGTCAGTGAAATGGTTGAATTTTTAAATATCAATATTTTAAATCTCTTCAATGTCCATGCCCCAATCAGATGTATAAGAACCACTAAACCCCCTTCTCCTTGGCTCACATACAATATCAAAGAAATTATCAAACTGAGGGACAAAGCTCTGAAAAAATTTAAAGTCACGAAATCTCATATCGACTGGACAAGTTACAAAGATCTCCGTAATTATACGACTGGTGCAATTCGTCGAGAAAAGAAAGCCTACTTGGAGTTTATCGTGAGAAACAAAAACCCTAGTTCGATATGGAAATCATTGAGGGCAATGGACATACTGAAAAATAAAAGTAAAAATTCAAACTTACCACCTAATTTATCGAAGCTAGATATCATAAATGAACATTTCACAAATACTGATCATCTACCTACAACAGATCTGCACAGAACACTCCTTGATAGTTATAATCATATTCCCAATGATGCGCCAACTTTCGGCTTTTCTAGAATAACTCCTAATCAAGCACAACGATATCTAGATCGTGTTAAAAGTAACTGTGCTGGATCCGACGGCATTACACTCGTCATGTTACATTATGTTGAACACTATCTCATTGATCACATCACACATATTTTCAATTCTATAATAGTAACGAATAATTTTCCATCAGAATGGAAGCAAGCAATTGTACTACCATTACAAAAATGTGAAAATCCAACTGAACTATCTCAGCTGAGACCGATAAGCAAACTACCCATCTTATCTAAAGCATTCGAACTCATTTTGAAAGATCAAATGAACGCATTTGTGTATAACAATAACATCATTTCCAATGTTCAATCCGGTTTCCGTGCATCTCATAGCACTACTACAGCTCTAATCAACATCACACAAGATATATTCAAAGCAACTGATGGAAGTGAACTAACTTCAATGGTGCTCCTGGACTACAGTAAAGCATTCGATACATTGGACCATGATATTCTGTGTAACAAGCTGAGATACTTTGGATTCAGTGAGGAAGCCTCTAGGCTACTGAGAAATTATTTGAAAAATCGATCACAAATTGTATCTCTTAATGGAGAATGCTCGAGTGCTTTACCAGTCAATCTTGGAGTACCACAGGGATCTATACTTGGACCTCTTTTGTTTTCGTTATATATATGCGATTTCCACCAGATTATCAACCATTGTACTATACATCATTATGCAGACGATACTCAGCTGTATTATTCATTTTCGTACCATAACTGGGATGTTGCAGTAGACATTGTCAATGAAGATCTACAGAACCTCTTGAATATTTCAACAGCCCATAATTTAAAGTTGAATCCAAAGAAGTCCCAGTCAATCCTCTTTGGTCCCAAACATAAACGGTTGGAAATTGAAGAATTATTTCGTATCAAGCTCAATCGAGTTGAAATTCCTATTGTCAAAGAGAGTAAAAATTTGGGTTTGTGGCTTGATTCTGATCTCAGATTCCACAAACATATTAATTCACTCTGTCAGAGTTCATACAATATTCTTCGCCAACTATATCAGAGTAGAGATATCATGTCCTCAAAACTCAAACTGAAACTCTGTGATACACTGATACTTTCAAGACTATCATATTGTGATATTATTTATGGCCCCGCTATAGTACAAATGGACGTGAAACGTCTACAAAAAATTCAAAATAATTGTATCCGTCTTTCATACGGAATTCGTAAGTTTGAACACATATCTGCTAAATTTGAGGAATCCGGTTGGTTGAAACTTGATAAAATTTGGCAGCAACACCTCCTCGTGAATACCCACAAATTTGTTACAATGAAAACGCCAGATTATATCCACAAGAGATATACCACCTTTAAATCTCAAGGTAAATCGAGTACACGTAACCGTGACACCTTCATTATTCCAAAGCATTCATCAGTTTGTTTCACACGTAGCTTCATGTATAACTCGATCAAGCAGTATAACTCTCTTCCTAATCACTTCAAAAACGACTCATTGCTGAATTTCAAGAAAAGGTTGAAAGAATACCTCAAAGCAGGATAGATTTTGGATGATAACAACGCCTTGTCTGATTTTTTTTTGTTTTTTTTCTTTGTTTGTGAGCTTCCTTTTTGTATTCGTATTGAATATGTGAATATTTTATCGTCGTATATGTACTTGTATGTGTATATTTAATTATATTCACTCATATATTAATATGTTTATATTACCTTACATGGTTAAGTTGTAAAACAGCGCAAGCTGAACTTCGCCTCTTCATCGAGCATCATTATAATTTGTAGATCTCTTGTTCTTATAAATTATTAATTATCGATGAATAAAGTCCATTTATTATTATTATTATTATTTAGTGCGTAATTCTTCGATATCTCGAAATCCATTATCACTAGAGAAAAACTTTCGAAAACAAATTTCTTCCGTTATTGAAGGTTCCATTTCAAAAATATTCTCAACAATACTGGGTGTTTTATAAAAGCGGGAGGACTCGGAGAAGCCGAGTTTTTTCAAATGGAACACCCAGTTTTTTTTATTCAAAATTTATTCCACTAAGGTTAAGCTCTACATCGCTGTAGAAAAAAATTGAATTTGGTTGCGGCCTTGCCAAGTTATAATTGATAAACCCCTTTTTACTACTATTGAAGGGTCATGTTGAATTGGGTATGTTATATTCATTTATTGAAATTTCGAAAATATTTTCAGCACACAGGAGTAGCAAGGTCTCACGTACACCGATCCAGTAATTTTGCGAGATTATCTTTTACAGGGTGCTGAAATTTACATTCTGAATATTGTGAGATTCAGACGACGTTCATTAGAATTTTTCATATGGATCACCCTGTATTTTTCATCACAGATCTATTTCGACATCATTCGCCTTTTCATCACTGAAAAAAAAAAATTGAAATCGGCTGTGGCGTTTTCAAGTTATGAGTAATTTCCTTATGTTTCCTTCATTTAATTTGAGTGTGGGAATATTGCTTGCCACATGACATTCGAGGTTCTACATAGATCATTCAGGTATTTTTGCGATATATGCATTGTCCAAATTTGGAATATTCCGTAATCTTGTTACTTATGATTTAAATAATATGTACCTATGTGAAACAAACAAACATGCCAAAAGCAACGCCTGCCAATTTTTCAAAATTTGGACCACTTTTATTGTCGTTATTCCCACAATCTAAATCTCCATTAAACTTGTAGGAGGCAAACTCTACATAATTATAAAAACAATATTTCTTTACTACGCGGGTTTCGGGAGGGAATTCAGCGAAATTTTAAATAAATTCAGGATATATTTGATTGTGGCGATGTTTGACAGGTAATTACACGAATAATGGAAGTGTATTTCGAAAAATTAATTCGTTGTCTGCAAAAAATCTGTGAAGTAGCATTTTGGATCAATTTGTCAAAACCCACTCTGTTTTAAATTCAAACTCGGAGAGCCTGTAAATGTTCCTATTGTTGAAAAATGAGGAAATTATCCATAACTTGACAACGCCGCAGCCGATTCTGATTTTTTTTCAGCGATAAAAAGGCGAAAGATGTCGGAATGAATTTGTGAGAAAAAATACAGGGTGTTCCATTTGAAAAATTCTAATGAATGTCATCTGAATCTTGCGAAATTCTAAATGCAAAATTGACCACACTGTTAAAGAACATGTCGCAAAATTACTGGATTGGTATACGTGAGACCTTGCTACTACGGTATGCCAAAAATATTTTCATAATTTGAATACATGAATATACCATGCCAAATTCAACATGACACTTCAATAGTGGTAAAAATAGATATATCAATCATAACTTGGCAACGCCGTAACCGATTTCAATTCTTTTTGCAGCGATGGGAAGGTACACCTCGGTGGAATAAATTCCGGATAAACAATACTGGGTGTTCCATTTAAAAAAACTCGTCTCCGAGTCATCCCGCTTTTGTATAACACCCAGTAATGTTGAAATAAGCAACTTTAGTAACTGAAAAAGTTTTTCGTTCAAAGTTTTTTTTCTATTGGCTACGGCTTTGGAGATATCGAAGAATTACGCACTAAATGGACACACTGTATAAATTGAAGGAAATAGTTATCCTTATACCCTTTCTTTATTTTCATCTGTATAGAGTAAATGATCCACATTATCGTTTGAAGGAGCATTATTCTAGAGTAAACGGTATAACATTGTTAGCAGGAGTAATAAAATGATAAGTTCATTTGCAGGAAATGTCGAAACAAAGCTTACATCCTGAAATGACGATGTGAAATGAAGTATAATGCACCATGTAATGGGACCATAAAGTTCTTGAACTGTTTTATGTAGCGTGGTAAAGATTAAAAATAGTGTCATTTGGAAAATTAAAAGCTTTTTTATAGTAGTATTTTGTATGAGCGGTATGAGGACATAATATCGATGGAGATAACTGTTATTTCGAGAACCAAATTAAATTCTTTATGGTGAGATAGCAAATAAAGTTTAATATGATGGCTGGTAAGCATGGATGTTTCATGGATCTGAGATGAATCAGGTTGAATGAGTTTTGAATCAAATATTATCTCTATAGTATTCGGAAGAAAATAAAAAAAAATCACAGATCGAATCAAAAAACTGTAATTAGACAAAATTGCTCGACCTACGGTATCGCAGTTTTTTCTTGTCAGTTTTTCTCGTAAAAATAATGATCGCGGAATGTTCTTCGTCAGCAGGAGGAATTCATCTGATGAAAAGAAGCTCTTGTGTTTCTACTGTTGAATATTGGATCATTTCATTGAAAAAACAAATTTGTTCTTAGCCACCCTGTATTTTGTTGATATAAAGAAAAAATGAGCACACATTGAAAAAATCGTGAAAAATTCCCGGAAGAGTTTTGGAATGACCAAAATATAGTGAGAATTGCGATGATAATGGGGAGTGACAAAATCAAGTGGGACACCCTGTACAACCCTAGTATTCTTTTATTGGAAGACAACGAGACATATCCATTGATATCACACAAACAACTGCTTCCATTCAATTTCGACATGTGATGGTGCTGCTGAAAGTGGGACACACTGTAGATAATGAAATGTCAGATCCCGATCGCGATTCACAAGGGCCGTTCGAAGGTGCACCTAATGGCCCTGATCAGCTGTAATTACCCCAATTATGCCGTTCAAAATGGGGCTGAAACATAATATCGAAAACCCTGGAGATTCTCTGGCGCGAATTTTAATCAAGAAATGGGCCTTTTTGCATAGTATAATCATGATGAAAACCCTTGTATAGTTAATAGCTGAAATAATTCAAGACGAAACCAAGAAAAAAGTCGTCCAGTCAAATGAGATTTCGACTGTCCCAAGTAAAAACACAGTAATTGACATTTTTCAGAAAATTGAAAATTCTTTTTGTGAAGAATTTTCGTGTTCTTCCGCGTTGCCGTTGTAATATACGGAAGCGCTAATAATTGATGGCATGTAATCCGCAGCGGCCGAAAAGGCTCAAGAGGGTTACCAGAAACTGAAGAAAATTAAAGTGTTCGAATCAATTTTCGAATCATCACTTCCTACACTACCAACATTTTGCCTGTCATTTACTAAACTGAATATCGATAAAGGAAGTAGGACTATACATTACATCTAAAACATATTTCTCCGGATGTTGGCTGTGATGCAATAACTGTATCTTTACTTGGGACGTCCGATATAATAATATATCAATTGTCTTGAGAGGAAATTTGAATGATTTCTGGAATTAATTCCTATATTTTTATTCCAGGTAAGTTCGTTCATCATCTCAGAATTATTCCTTGACATTTCTGGTAAGTGAATTTATAATGTTCCATACACAGGATGTTTCTTAATGTTCTGTACATATTGAGGGGGGTAATTCCGAGGCTAATTCCTTAACTCATCTCAGAATTGAAAGAGATACATTATATTGATGATGGAAATATCATTCGATTTTTTTTAACTATCACCATGTATAAGCTTTAATAATGGCAGCATTCAGTCTGCTCACTGACTATAAAGTTTTTGAAGTTTCAAAAGTGTTTACATTTCTATCCTACTAAACAATAAAAGATATCACTTTCTTGTTCCATGAACTGTTCTGCATCTTGCTCAGTTTTCAAGAAGTAATAAAAAAATATGAAGACCTGAAATGAATCCAAATACTTTCAATTCATCCATTGAGATTATTCGATATCCATAATAAAAGTATGATCGATAGATTCAGAAAATTTGTCACTAGCCCTGTATGACCTACAGACAGAATCATTGGTTATAGTAAGATGTTTTTGAAACAAAAATACAACTTTCTGAAATTTCAAATTCATCAAGGAAGTCAGTAATCTAGTATGTAGTGATCATCGAACTTTGTTAAGGTATCCTAGGGATGATTGTGTATCGTTATTCAGTTTTGTTGACTGATGTCATTATCAACAATTCGGTAGTTTTTTGGAGATGATATTGAGATTTTAAAAATGGGCATAGGAAATATATTCTGTTTTCAGATTGTGCACTAATTCATAAATCAGCAATATTATTGAATAAACGTATTTGATATAATAGGAAATATTGGGGAGTTCAGTAATCGACTCACAATAGTCAGTTTTTCGTTAAAATTTTGAAACGATTCTGTTTTCTACTTCGTGATTGTCGTGTTGAAAAGAGGGATGGCTTATTCCTCGGAGCAGAATACATTTATTATAATGTCTTATTGTCGAAATGGCACATTCATCAATGGTGGATGGAGTTACTCGGTAGACTCGGTAGTAGCCTGCAAGGATGAGAACCTGGTGAAAATTCCTAATGTAGAGATTCAAGAATCTTCTTTGAAAGCCCACATCAGAACAGTGATCAACAGATTCATCCAAACTGGAAACGTTAAAAAAAAAGAAATCGACAGGAAGGCCCCACAAGAAGTTGTCGAAAATCTAAGGGCTCGTGTTGAGCAAAATCCTCAAACGTCATTGAAGAGATTATCTTCACAATCTGGTGTGCCACTAAGTACATGCCATAAAGTGCTCAAGAAAAGATTGCATATGCACCCTTACAAGACCAGTGTACTACAGCAACTTCTGCCAATAGATATCTCACGTCGTCCGGAGTACTGCCAATCAAAAAATTGGGATGTGGTTAGCAGTTTCTCGTAGTCGAATATATAGACCGATTTTCTTCGATGGCACTATCAATGGTGAAAGGTACAGACAAGTGATGTTAGAACCATTCATCAATCAACTTGAGGCGATGAATAAATTCGAGTTGGCTATTTTCAGCAAGATGGGGCCACTGCCCACACCACACGTGCAAATTCAGAATATTTACATGAATTTTATGACAACCGTGTGATAAGTCGAGAAGTTGATCCTCCTTTTCCAACACGTTCTCCAGATTTGACGCCTTTGGATTTCTGCCTCTTTGGATATTTGAAAGACGAAGTATTCAAGAGAGACAATAATATCCTTGAAGAGCTGCAAGCCTCAATAACACATTGCTGCCAAAATATTGGCCCGGAAATTCTGAGAAACATTTTCGACAACAAACGGCAAAGAGTTTCGAAATGCTTAGAGAACAACGGAGAACATTTTGAACATTCGATGTTAGGTTAATGAAATAAACCGTTATTTATTACTTCTTTAGTAAATATTTTTTATCGGTTCCATTATTTTTCAAACTCCAATATTGGACTCTTTTTTCTTTGAGATACATTTCCATAGTGTATGCAAAACGATATAAAAAAAAATCCTGTATATGATCACTTCCTCTCTTTTTGGTCGTTGAATGTTGTTAACAGCATTAGTAGGAAGCGGCAAATGTAAGAAAATGTCAACAGCCACTACGATGTTACGATCATTTATAGAGACCCTGTATATAGAATATTTTGTTACAATTCGATTCAACAAAAACAAGAACTTATTTGTAATGTGAGTTAAAAGGTATGAATTGGAATAATAATGAGTATAAAAGATATAGATGATGTACACATAAAATTGATAGGACAGTGACAAAAATCATATAATTTATATACAGGAAGAAATGTTTTATATACCATATATTGTTTCAGCCTTGAAAAAAAAAACATTTTTTTTCGAGAGCTTGGCAAAGCAATAAAGTAGTTTGCTTCTAGCCCGATTGACTGAACTCCCCGATATTTCCTATTATATCATTATATAATACAGTTGATAAACTATTCAGTAAACTTATTAGAGTAAAAACATTCGTGTTTCCCTTACGAGTGGTCACCTGGTATAAGAATGGGGAGTTTTGAGAATGAAAAACAAAAAATCATCTATGCATAACATGAACTTGTGAACCATACTCCATTGTTGTCCATTGCCCCAATCTGAAAACGTTCTGGTCGACGTAATCTTTTCACGTCACTCTAATACGCATCGAAAACTAGAAAACAAAAAACAAGAAATGATTCCGCATGAGGAAATACTAGCTTCGACTCGTATATTATATATACCTCACCGAGAGCCTTCCCTCCTTTTATGAGGTCTTCAGTCATTCCAAAGCTGCCGGTCGCGTTCAATAAACATTTACAATGATTCGGTCCCGGTGCTCCTTTTTATCCATCCGGAAATGGAAGAAGCAAAACATAGATTGAAACTCGCTGTGCTTTATGACGAATAGGGGTAAGAAGGGACAAGAGTTGCTTGCAATGAGATGAAACGTTGGCAAACTGCTTCACAAAAACTCGGATTCTTGTTCCATGCGAAAAGCTACTTTACACCTCAACAGCTCCTCATGATCTACATAGCGCAGATACGGCCTGTTCCAGAATACTGTTCCCACATATGGGGTTCAGCACCAAAACATACGCTGATGCTCTTAGATTCCATCCAGAGAAGAGCCATTCGCCTGGTGGGTGACGCCACACTCACTCACCCTTTGACATCATTGGAACACCGTAGAAAGGTCGGCGACCTTTCACTTTTCTATCGATACTTCCACGGGAAATGTTCTTCGGAAATCTCTGCTATCATCCCTCCACTAGCAATACCAATCAGACGAACTAGACAAGCCCAGTCAGCACATCCTTTCGTTGTCAACCTCGAAAGATGTCGAACAGCACTTTATCAAGACTCCTTCATCCATAGAACCGCTAGGCTCTGGAATTCATTGCCTGTGGAAGTATTCCCAACAACATATAATCTCCAAAAGTTCAAAAAAAATTCCAATACCTACCTCCTGTCCCTATCCTCCCTAGGAACGCACGATGTTCTTTGAACATTATAGGGATTCCCTTTCGTGCGCTCCAAGCGATAAAAAAAAAAAAATCAGATTCCAGGTTATGGGAGAATATTGTATTTTTTTACATTTGCTCAAGTAACGGTCGAGTCATTTCAAAAAATTATCAAAGTCGAATCTCATTTGGTCACAAATATATTTGTTGCGGATAGTTACTGTATCAATTTTCATGTCCACCAGGTGCTTGAAAGCAAAAAATCTACAGGGAATTTTAACGGATGTAATTTCATCGGTCTCCCATGACAACTGCATACGATACCCGTTTACTGATTCTTTCTAGTGGATATGATGATCCTTCTTGGTTGAAACATACCCACTTCCCCCTAAGACAACGTATTCCTTCTCGGACGAATTTTGCCATCTAGAAGGACACATCCTGCCTGGGAAAGCAACAAGGTCGACATCGTGCTTGGCTACATTAGATCAATAAAACTGAAATTGAATTGTGATTTATCTTGATCGACCGATGGGACCTAACTTTGTTTTTATTGAGATGTCTGCCGTTCTTCGACTTTATTTTCCAATGAATATAAGAAGCCAATGAGGAGCTGGAAGAAAATACTTGTTCAGAAGGGGATCACTGATAGAAAATACGTCGAGGGTATTATGGTGTTTATGGACTAAAAGCAAAGCTTAACCACTATTTGATAGTATCAATCTTCAACAAGTTCTCCTAACATTCTCTTGTCCTGAGATACTATCATGGAGCATGATGATAATCTTGATACTATTCGAATCATGATAAGTAAATCTTCAGTGCTAGTTCCTCAATTTATCCAAAACACTTCCTTGAATTCGCCTTTACATTCAGATAAAATCAAATTTGATTAAAATGGAAACTCCGGCCCAATTGCCTATACACGGCGTCTTTTTTCAATTTTATTCTGTCTGTCATCGAAACTTTCTAGAGTTCTTTGACTAGCTCTGCCCTTTCTGTGGAACTCCATAGGCTAGCTTTTGGTTCCCCTGTGTATCTTTGGGCTCTTGGTTTTTCCTCTACAAGTATAAGACAAACCCTCGCAATGACAAATCATGTGTACTTGTAATGCTGCTTCCTCCTCTTCCTGAAAAAACCTGCACATCAGTTCTTCAACGTTCAATGTTGCCAAATGTATGATAATTACGCGTTTATTTGTTTTCAAGGGACAACAGTCAGTGCATATAAGTCAATTTCTAATCATCAGACTGATATTTTCACGTTTGGAGTGTATGAGGGCGAAACTGAACGCCATACCTATTCATATCACAATCTTGAAGATCGAATTTCTTCAAGCTCTTCCTCAGGGATTTGAATTCCAGCGTATGCTTTTCATTATTGCTATGAATATGATATGATCCATATGATTTGAGAATCTTCCAACATATTCGAATCAGGTTTTTGAAATTCGACTAGACAGCACATGAAGATCACTTTGGTACATTCAGTCATCTCTGTTCGGCTCCATTTGATCTCAGTTTTTTGTACTTAGGTGTGATTTGCAATAAGAATAGGCCAATATTGATTCGAGTATGCTATTATGATTATCATCATATCTTATCATTATGTCTAGGGGTCTGTCAATTGATTTGAGTTCTCCTTTTTGTATGTGTGTGTGTGTCTTCCAGGGCAAAGGCAAAGTAATCCTGATAGGTATTGAAATAAAGTTGCTTGAGCATAGACTTCCATGAATGGGCAACAGGCTGAAATCTAGAGAGGTGAAAAGAGACTATCATAGTATAGTGGAGTGCAAGGCATCAACAAACTGAAAGCTCAACTTCTAGGAGCCCATTAGTCACTGTAGCCTTCTCCAAACAAACATGTGACTTGGAGGCTGTGGAGCCTAAATGAAAGTTGTGAACCCGTTGACTTGTAATTGCAGAATGACTAAGAACCAATTTTTTTGACACATACTATGAATGACACTCAAGGAAACCGAAGACAGTTTCTTACAGAGTGTACTTATAGGTATCTCTATACTACCTTATAATACACCAATGGTGGGAGATAAAATGAAGATGCGTTCCGATCGAAGGCAAATTCCCCTAATTCTCGTGTCGTCTACCAGTTAATCAATCACAATCGCCGTTCAGATCATCGATTGTCTGGGCTCACCAACGGTACACGATCCAACAATCAATCAAAAGTTTCGGATTTTTTCTTCTCTGTCATTATACCGCCAGCGATCAGCCGTTAAGGCGGGCTTCATTAAGTGTATAATGTGGGGGTACCTGCGCTATTTTTCATTGTTCTCCTTTAACTAGGTCGAGATTTCGTGATAATTTTTCTTTTTTCACGTTATGGGTGCGATAAAATATAGTTTGTTCGATGTCCATGAGGCTACTATGAATATAGTTTAGGATGAGTCTATTTGTCGCTGTACAGCGTATCTCATTTTTGGTGGGATAACTATCAATGGTTCACTCCACAGGGTGCCTTGAAAGATACCGAAAAATCTGTACTTTCTCCACATCCCTGTATATGATATAAAGACTGATCGTTTGACAGTGGCTATTTGTCAGATGTATTCATGAAGAATCAAGGTACAATTCGTGAAAAAATGAAACCGAAGTCGCGTGATGGGTTCAATGGAAAATTGATGTCAAACTAGTCGAACATATCCTTACTGAAGATGGACAACATATGGCAGAGTGGAATAATATTAAAATCATTGGAAAAGAAGATAACAACCAGAAGAGAAAAATCAAGGAATCTGCTTAACTGCCTACATTCTTCTGAACGGAGACAATAGCATTGCTTTCTGTTTGAACATGGTATTCACTATCGAAATATGAAAATGAAAATGGTGAACTCAAGATTAATTAATGAAAACATCCTGTAACTCATTTGATTGCCAACGTCACCAATTGTAACAGAACTGAGAAGTGTCAAGTAAAATACGAATTTGTCATACAAAAATGCATTCTTCATGTTGAAAACGGGAGCATATTCGTTCCCGAAACGTCCAAGTAGATATTTTTTCAATATACGTTTAATTATCTTCTCCACAACTTTTTCAATACAAATTGTCACTGACAAGCTAGTGAATTATTCTCTTTAGCTCTCTTATAGGAAAATTCTTCAGACACAGTGACATTTTGGGGAAAATCATCTGATTTGTCCTTACTACACGTATATTGAGATAGTATCGATATTTTTATTTTATAGAGATGAGGAGAGGAAATATCAACTAATCTGGAATAATGAATCAGATATTTATTTTCATAAATAATATGATGAGATCTCTCATTGAAAAATATTCCTTATGAATAAGCATTATCTCTTTGAGAAGAAGGTGGGTAGGTATTGATATAATTCAATTGTATCCTCAGATTATACCAACAATAAGAGCTTAATCCAGTGCCCAATCAAAAGCCGCAATTACTCCTTGAACTACCTCAGTGAGCTGGTCTGTGTTTGGAATACACTTCGGAAAATTATGGATTGGTTAACTTATTGTTGAACCTGTTCGTTCGGTTAACTTCGAGGAAAAATGGCATTTATTTCAAATTGCACTAACTGATGAGAGATCAATAGGAAAAGCGGTGGAACATGATGGTCTATTTTCTAAAAATATAAGACAGTTAACCTAGTTCGTAGTTCGTCTACTGCTACCCAGATTACAAACATGATTAATAGCTCGCCGATTCCGATAATACAAGACTCTCATTGTTCATGTTTGATTTGTTGGCGCCGGACGACGAATATTTTTCGTATCTCGCATTGTTTCGTTAACGACGAGAAACCGAAAGTCTGCCTTCATTTGTCTCGAGAAAAAAACATATTGTTCGATGTCGTGTAATGTCAGGAAACATGACTGATAGAAAGGCTGGCTGTTCCTAATTCTTGTTCTCCTTCGGGCAGTTGTCAGACAAAAAAATAACAAACGATGCCAACACAGTGGTGACATATCTCACTATATTTTTCCTACACCAATAAGAAAGTATCATTATCCCGGAACTATAGCGGTGATTTAATTTAATTTTTTCCAATACCAGCCAGGCAAATCAAAAACGAAGAAGGGAGAAATGTTGACAACATAAATATGGACTTGGCAACAATTCTCGAATGGGGATCCAATCGCTTGGTAGATTTCGATGTAAACAAAACACAAGCATGCCTTTTCTCTAGAAAAGCCGATCTCACTGTGCCCAACGTAAGCTTGTCAGGAAAAACCATACCTTTGATGACATCCATTTCGATGCTTGGTATCACTATCAGCAATAACCTTTCTTGGGAAAATCACGTGAGATCAATTGCTGAAAGTGCATCCCAAAAACTTGGTTTTCTGTTTCGGGCCAGGAGCTATTTCACTTCCAGTCAGCTGCTTATGATCTATAAGGCACAGATTCAACCTCTCCTGGAATACTGTTCCCATATTTGGAGTGCAGCATACCCTGAAACTGTTGGATTCTGTTCAAAAAACGGCAATTCGTCTAGTGGGTGATGCCTCGCTCACAAACTCACTCACTTCTCTGGAACACCGTAGACAAGTTGGCGATCTGGTTCTATTTTATAAATATTTTCATGGACGATGCTCTTCTGAAATATCAACAATTGTTCCTCCCTTGGCAGTCCCCGCGAGATTAACCCGTCGAGTTGAGGCTTCGCATCCCTTCGTGGTCACCTTGGAGACCTGCAGAACATCTCTTTCCAAAGACTCGTTCATCCAACGAACAGCGAGGCTCTGAAACACATTGCCAAGGGAGGTCTTCCCCGAGGCATATAACCTCCAGAAATTTAAGAAGAACACCAATTCCTACCTTATTTCCCTTGGTTCTCACGAGGTACAACATCACAGGATATCCCTTTTCGTGGGAACCAGAACATAGAAAAAAAGTAATTCCATCAGATATCGAGGAAACATACTGGCTTTTCATGATTGGAACATCATGATAGATCTACTGCATGTGTCTCTTGCTGTAGTGAATACAGGAGTTTTTCTAGTACTATTTTCTCGAAAAACTCCTAAATGAGGGTCAGCTAGAGTTGAGCTACATCTCCTTTCACTATTCAACACTTTCCTAACAAACGTTCCTCAGGTTTCACAGAGTAATGTGTTATGACAGAATGGGTAAAAATGTCTTCCTCTATACTGCTCTATACCTGCCTTGAGAAGTTTCGTCAGATACTGCACTGTCAGGATTTCCATCAATATTTCGATCAGGTTCTTATGCTTAGGTTGATGCAACCGTTAGATCTTTCCTGCCCCCAGATATGTCTCTATAGTCATTGGATTTCTTGGCTACTCAGAAAATGTAAGAAAGTCTTCCAAAGTGCTCTTCTCGGAGAAAGACGAGTGACAAAGGGGATCAATTCAATTCCCAAAGACCGAATACATTACGTACACGGATGGTTGAAAAAACTTGGTTCGATTTGGAGCTGGTGTGTTAAGTAGGAACCCGAACAAGGAAATTTCAGTCAATCTCGGCGAGTATTCTATACAATCTTTTAGTAGTCGGAAGTGTTCGCAATTGAATGTTGTGGGTTGACTAGTATCTATGATTGTATCAGACAATCAGGCTTGGTTAAATCACTGAGCTCCAGCAAAATATATTTCTGGCTTGTATAAAACTCTATTCAATTCCTAGAGTGACTGGGTGCTAACGACAACTTTGCTGTGAGTGCTTGGACACCAGGGGATGGATGGCAACGAGAAAACAAACATCCTTACGAAAGATAGACCAGAACCATACTTCGGTGTGATTAAAAGTGCTGCCAAAACAACTATCAGCCATCAAAAATGTTACCAGGCGACTCTGAAAATGAAGCAGGAGTAGTCTGGTCGTCTAAAATACCGCCTAGGGAGGGTTGATCTTAACTAACAAACAGACCGAGTATTGTAAGTCACAAACTGATGTTTTTACAGGAAGAACGTGTTTCACTATGAGGTATAAAAAAGCAAAACAGTCTGACAAAACTACTCATAAGATTATATGGAATGATGTCGATAACGATACGAGTAAATCGAAATCACAGAAACCTATTTCGAATTCAAATTTGTTACTTACCTTACATTTTTTGAATGTGTTTTTCGAAACTACTACTAATATTATTACGTAAGTCTATACACTCACCACACTCTGATCGATATTATACTCTTTCAAAGTTCACTTGATAACCGGAATAAGCTGAGTGTTTCAAATGAAAGAAAACTAGGGATGAAAGAAAAACATTGTTCATGAATAACATTCCAACAATTTCATGGAAAACAACAAATTTATGTAAGTGATATTTTCACTATCATTTTCTTCAACTTCTTCATCTGTATCAACTAACTCATCTCTGATGTTCGACTAGCATCTCAAACTTAGATATTTACTGTTTCTTTGATGGCTGCTTGCTTATATTCGACTAAGGGGAAACTTTGAGTTCATTCCGGTCCTGTCTCAGGTCAGGGGAAATGCAACGAACGTTGCAGATTAAATTTCATCGGAAGGATGTTTCAATTATAGAGGACTTTTATTCGCGGTAACCGACCGTCTATTACCTGAAGATCTTATCGGCATAATTGGGTCTAGCCTGAGGGTCTAGCATTTTCAATTATTTATTCCTATTTGCTGCAGGGGATTTTTGTATAAGTTCAGGAACGCTGCGGTTTTCTAAAAATGGATTCGAATCGGATCTCAAAAAAGAAAATTGAACTGCAGATTCATTTCCATAATGTATTGTCACCGAAATTATGAACACCTGCCAAATTTCAAGTTGATCGGAGTTATGGAATTTTTGTTGAAATTAAAAAATGGCTGCTCCATGATGGCGGACAAGATTTGGTTCGATTCCATTCAAAATTGGTAAGTGGGGGTTTTTGAGGTCGGAGATCATGCTTTTTTTGTTAAAATTTATAAATTCAAGATGGCGGCTTCCAAATAATTTTTTGTTTTAGTATAAATGAAGATAACTCCGTTGTTTTCAACACAAAACTATTACTGCGACATATATCATCTGTTAGAGAAAAAAAAGTTATTTGTAACTAAGTCATAGTGAGGTATGACCTACATTTGAAAAACTTAAGTTGATGCTGATATCTCAAATTCTAGAAGAGTTGGTATAATTTTCTTATTCTTTTCGAAATCACTTTGAAAAACTGCCATGTTAATGTGAAATTCCTATTTGAATATTTTCATGAATAAAGAAGTTACGGAGGAGACATGAAAATGATCAAAATCTGTTTTTTGCGTATAAAACAAAAACGAATAGATTTTATAGAAATATTTTTTCACATTATAGTTGGCCTTGACAAACTCCACATTTGGTGTCATTTAACCGACCTCGTATCTCTCACCGTTAAAAAGATACCCATGGTGAGCATGATAAGTGGGACACACTGTATACAGGGAGAAAATTGAGATACCTATATTTTTTCATAATATCACTGACCCTGTTCACCCTGTAGAATTTATTACACGTTGTTCTGAGACACCTTGTATAGGTTGTCTTGTCCCTGAAATGAATTGGGAATCAAATCTTGACACGTCTATCTTGGTTTCTTTTCATCTAGCGGTCTCCAGTCGCCAGCATCTCGGTTGGCCCAGACCTGTTGACAAACGAGCGTCGTTTTATCGGCGATTACGTGGGTAATTTGCCACCATGCCACCATGTATAAATTGAGGTTCTTATGGTGACCCTCGAAGGGCTGAGGTCAAGGTTTCCACCGCGGACCTCGCAAAACCTTTGGCCGTTACTAATTAGAATTAATAGCTGCGATTATCCCTGTATAAATCGATGTCGGTATTCTGACAATAATTTTGTAATTAATATTAATAGGTGACACTTGATTTAATTCTATATAAAATTGTGTATACAGGGTGTTTCATTATTGTTAAACTCGGATTCTTGTTCCGCGCGAAAAGCTACTTTACACCTCAACAGCTTCTCATGATCTACAAAGCGCAGATACGGCCTGTTCTAGGATACTGTTCCCACATATGGGGTTCAGCACCAAAACATACGCTGATGCTCTTAGATTCCATCCAGAGAAGAGCCATTCGCCTGGTGGGTGACGCCACACTCACTCACTCTTTGACATCATTGAAACACCGTAGAAAGGTCGGCGACCTTTCACTTTTCTATCGATACTTCCACGGGAAATGTTCTTCGGAAATCTCTGCTATCATCCCTTCACTAGCAATACCAATCAGACGAACTAGACAAGCCCAGTCAGCACATCCTTTCGTTGTCAACCTCGAAAGATGTCGAACAGCACTTTATCAAGACTCCTTCATCCATAGAACGGCTAGGCTCTGGAATTCATTCCCTGTGGAAGTATTCCCAACAACATATAATCTCCAAAAGTTCAAAAAAAATTCCAATACCTACCTCCCGTCCCTATCCTCCCTAGGAACGCACGATGTTCTTTGAACATTATAGGGATTCCCTTTCGTGCGCTCCAAGCGATAAATTTTTTTTTTAATATTTCAACCATAGAATCCCGAATTCAAAATATGAAGATTTAACTCATATCACGTAGATAAAATATGTCTCCTGTCTGAGTTACAGGGTGTTTTATTCAAAAATTTTGAAATGTTTTTTGCTCAGTTCTTCAAAACTATTCGACGTATCACTTTCATATTTGGAGGGAAGTGTAGGTATTATACATCCAACTGAATTATGTGAAATGAACTTTTCTAGCTATTACCAGAGGCGTACGACAGGGGCAAGTAACTGGTTGATCCTTCCCAAATTCTACGCCACTGGCGGAATTGCAATTTTATCAGAATTTTTCGATTCTTCAATACCTTCTTCGTAAATATTGTACTCATTCTTCATAGCGATAAAGTCATTATTTTTCGAGATATTTCAAGTTAAACATGAAGCAGCACAATTATTTTGATTTTAATGTGTATCAATAATGTCGACATTGGATCAATGGACTGCATTCATCAATCAAATGAAACTTCAATCCATATTAACATAAAAACATAACAGACGGAAGCTGTTACAGGGCGTTTTAATTTTTTTAATATATTACATAATTAAACACCCTGTAACAGCTCCTGTCTGTTATGTAATTATGTTTTTATTGTTAATATGGATTGAAGTTTCATTTTATTGATGGAAACAATCCATAGATCCTGAATATTGACAAAATTAATGCACATTGAAATCAAAATGATTGTGCAGATTTATGTTTAACTTGAAATATCTCGAAAAATAATGACTTTATCGTCATGGAGAAGGAGTACAATATCTACGTCGAAATTGTTGGAGAATCGAAAATTTGTGATAGAATTGCAATTCCACCAGTGGCGTAGAATTTGAGAGGGATCAGTTAAGATTTGAGTATATAAAAAACAGGAACGAATAGTAAAAATGAATAACAAAAATACTGAACAACTGAAAAAATTTAACTTAAGACCGACGATTCACGACAATCGCTATGCAGACCTATTTTCCAGCCCCATTTTCTGCCAAACGAAAAGTCCAAATGAAAAACGGTTTGGATGATCGTAAGGACGAAAGCTCAAGCTAGGAGTTAAAGTAATTTTCGAAATCAAACTCGTTTGTTGAAGAAAGCAGGCGATGACTGAAAAATGTAAACATTGGGAAATTTTGTGTCACAGATTTTAATGAAATTTGGTTTAACTCCTAGATACACTAAAATGCCATACCCTGCCCAAATTCTGGCTTCCAAAATCACACCGTTCCAAAGAAAACGGGAAAAAATCCAAAATTAACAATATGGCGTCGATAATTGGTGGCGACCTACATAAATCGTGTCTGAATTCAGGCCTATTCAGGGGTACATTAGTTCAGCTTCTGTCTTATAGATGGCGTTGCAAAATTTTGATTCTAATTATCATTATTAGATGGCGCTCAGAATAAAGAAGAATACGGAGTCGTTAATCTATGATACAATGAAACATGTTGAGAATTTCACATTACGGAAAAATAATCACAGTCTTCTACCTGTTACTGGGTAACTCACTATAATTATGGTAAAAAAGTAATTAGTGCGATCACCTGAGGAATGAGGTGCGAGAGGGTGACGGCGGTAGGCAGAGAATTCAGAACCCCTTCCACGGCGAATCCGCAAGCATGTATACGGGTGTTGATTTGGCCCGCTGGTTATTTTCATTTTACTTATCTCATCTTATCTATTTTTAGAACCACTTGAGCGCGGTGGTCAGGGTCAGTACGGGTGGTACGGTTATAAAATTGAAAGCATAGGGCATTTTAGGGTGAAATGAAACGCTATTTATATTCCAGGCAAACGTTGTTTTGCTATACACTTTGTCCCAGATTGGTGCTGTATGTATTGCTATCTCGGTTATTATAAGAGCTACACAGTCGTTCAAATGAGCAATGTTTCTCAGAATTCTATAACTATTTCAGAATTGCCATCAGATTTTTTCGATCATTTTCTGTTTTTGAAATAATTGCGAAAAACCGAAGTGGTGCGTTTTTGATAATCCCCTGTATCTCTGTTATTTGAAAACTTACGGCATTCTGGCTCAGACATTTCGTGAGCAATTTTTCAAGAACTTTTGAATAAAAAATAGAACAATGAAATATCTTCCTGCGTTTTCGAGATAATGACAGTAGCATTGTTTTTTCTTATGGAAATTTTCAGATTCGTTTATTTCTGATGTATTCGTTCAGAAGAATATGGTATGTTATAGTGATACATTTTTGAATGGGGGATTGAAATTTCTATTTAATGCAATAAAAATACAATATGGTGCCCATATTATGAATGTCGTGAGCTCGGTCGTGAGTTTTCAAATAACGGAGATACAGAGGGGATGGTCAAAACGCAACATATTGGTTTTTCTCGATTATTTGAAAAACAAAATACTATCGAAAAAATCTGATGGTAGTTCTGAGATGGTTTCCTCAAAAAAATCGTATATCGACTATCGACTATTATATCTTTATCACACAGCACACCCGCAACGGTAGGTAGTTTTCTATACCTAAATCATCGTCCACCAATATTCTAATATGGTGGACGATGCCTAAATCATTTTATTCTCATGATATAGTGTGAAAAAGCAGATAGAAAAATTTGGTTCAATATCATTTATTTTGAAATATGGAAGTATGGGAGATCGTGACATAAAAGTTCATAGACATATGAAGTATTAAAGAAATTCATAATTTTCAGAGTTTTAGATTCGGGATATTCATCTTTGGAAATAATGTCGGTAGTAAAAACATTAATTATCGTTATTGAAGCGCTTTTGTCAGATTAAATGAAAAAAAAATATCATTATGATTTTATTTCCAACAAAATCTGCACGGTGTTACACATAACATTATGACAAAATTCAAGCATACATTTCTCTCAAGCAAATAAAAAGGAGGCATTCAGCTCAGAAAAATAGTGGTGGAACATATTTTTCGATTCTGATACTCATCCGGTGCTTATGACACCTTTTGATAGATAAAACAAATTCTGATCATTTTGTTATTTCAATAGAACTTATCAAATATCAAGACAATCGAAGGAATTTTTTTTCGAGAGGTGAATGATGATATCGAATTCATATTTTTTCAAGTCTTCAATATCCTGAATCTCTACTACGGTTCTTTGGAAAAATATACACAAGACCTCATTTTATATATCTTATCACTCCAATTTTTCAACATGAGGCTCTGCAATGATCATTAATTGATTAACTGGCGATTAATTACTGAGATTTATATATTGTAGGGTTCTTAAACTGTTTTTGAAAACATGGACCAATACTTTGAGTATTTTTTTGTAGGCCAACGGCGTTTTACTAATGACAATTTCAAGAGATATATCTATCAATCAAATAAATAGGTGAATCATCAGATACTGTTATTTATATTTTTATTGATTTATTGATAAATTTTGCTGAGGTGACACTCTTCATATCCGAGCAAATATTTCGTAAACCCTATATTGAATGAAAAAATATTCAATTTGATATTATATATTATGATGAACAGTGCTTGTACAGAAAAAAAAATACTGATGATGTGCTACTGATTTGGAGTAGCAGATCATGATATCAGAATTATTTGCCTCCATAAGATGATATTTTCTGACGGAATAACTGAGACAAGACATCAATTGAAGAAAATTCGAAAAAAATCTGTTCAAAGTAAATAAATATTTATCTAATCAATAATTTGTAGAGAAACATAATGGTGAATCCATTTTAATAGAAAACAAACGGGGAATTGGTGTGAAAATATATAAGTATTATTTTAGTCTTTGCAAATTCACTCTAGACATATACAGCAAAAAAACATCGCCGCGGCACGCGTTCGGTGTTCAGTCATTGGGGATCCAAAATAAGGCTTACCTGGAAAAAAGTCCGGAAGTTTTGAAACTTTGTAGGATTATAGTTTTGGGTGTCCAGAACTAAAATTCACAAAATGCACATTCCGGGGCATGACGCCGGCGCCGCCATCTTGCCAAGATGGTGCTCAAAAACGGTTTTTTGAAAATATCTCCAAAACGGTGTGTTTTCAGAAAAAACATGAGGACATAAAAATTTAAGATGAAGAAATTTTCTACAAGAAATGTTCCGAGCATATTTCTGCTAAAGAGAGCCGTTTAGGCTCAAGAGCTGATTGAATGACAACATATTCTGTTAAATTCTATAAACTGCCCCTAACTATCTCCATATATTCTTGCTATTCAATTTGTTCCTCGTTATATTGGACGATTTTCAGATCAATTATGCGACAAAAATTTTGCATTTGTGAAATTGCATTTATCGACGAATCTGGCGACTTTGCTCCAGAAGTATGTGGGTGCAGGATGGTTATGAGTAAATTTCGTACCTATACGATGTATCCGTAGATATAGGTACCTTCTCGTACTGTAAAACCGCCCATAAATTCATAGAAATTTGAAATTTTGCTTTCTTGTCTTTACCACTCCATCCCAATATGAGTAAATACACAAAATATATATTTCAGATGAGATATTTTTATAAACGGTAAAAACACAAGAACTTTTTCATCAACTAAATTACCTTTCCAAACGAACACAATTTGCCAATCAGTAATTTTACGAGAAAAACGGACATGAAAAAATTGCGGGACCGTAGGTCGAGTAATTTTGATGTGCTGAATATATGTACTTATTTAAAAAAAACCTCATATGAATAGCAAAAAAAAATTAGTTTCATTAGACTCCTTGAAAGAATAATAACATCACACAAATTGGGCGATATTTTTTGGGCGGTTCATTTTTCAAATTTGGCGCGCTCGGGTTACAAGGCGCTTCCAAGCAGATCCGTTTCATTATAAAAGATAAATTTATACGCATATTTGGAGATAGTTAGGGGCAGTTTATATGATGTCATTCAATCAGCTCTTGGGCCTAAACGGCTCACTTCAGCAAAAATATTCTGAGGACATTTCTTGTAGACAATTTCTTCATCTTAAATTTTTATGTCCTCACATTTTTTTTAAAAAACGCACCGTTTTGGAGATATTTTCAAAAAACCGTTTTTGAGCGCCATCTTGGCAAGATGGCGGCGCCGGCGGCATGTCCCGGAATGTGCATTTCGTGAATTTTAGTTCTGGACACCCAAAACTATAATCCTACAAAGTTTCAAAACTTCCGGACTTTTTTCCAGGTAAAAATCCCCAATGACTGGCCAAAGGAACCGACGGTCGTGATGGCGGATCTCTTCTGATCAAGTTGTCTCAAGAGACTTTGCAAAGACTATATTATCATTTCATTTTCGAGAAGGAACTAGAAATATTGCTTGAACTAAAAATGTAACCTGCCTTACCCTTTCTATAGGTAGACAATTTCCTAACGCAAATTTTCTGCGAATCAAAATATTTCCATTGTTCTATACATCTTCAACGACCTAATTTGCGAATTCGAGAAATAATTGATTCCTAGTATAAACAACACACTGTATATGATCAGAAATAGTATAAAATATGTTGTGTTCAATTGGTATTTGAAAAAAATCATGAAATTATTATATTTTTTCTGATCATAGAACATCGAACGTTAATTAACAATACATAATATGCCCTGTATATGATATCATTGTGAAAATTTGACCACATGTATTTTAGAGAGTTGTAGTCAGATTTCCGCTAAAAAATATCCTGCTATTACTTACTGATTTTCTGCATTTTTATTTGTTCATAGGTGGCTGTGTTCAAAAGGAATGAGGGATTTCAATATCCAGGAATGTAGATATCATTGAGTTGTACAGTGGTGCTCAAATTAAAAGTAACGACTCTTGGTCGAATTGAAATATTTTTGTCTATGCACATGTACTATTCATTGCCTAGGAACGAACCGTTTCCCTCATCAGCATTTTATGACCTGGTTCGCGCTGTAAAGGTATTAGAGGGTATACCCAGCGGTATACCTAGAGGTGTTATAATAATAATTATTCGAACGTGAAAAATAACAATGACAGAGTTCTTCTTTGGCAACTACAATGAAATAAATACGAATTTATCTGGACTGCTTCACTTTGATTCAGTTTTGTTGAGAACGATATAATATAATTAATTATAACTAGAATCCAATCTTGGAATGAAGGGATTTAATTTCAAACTATACAGGGTGTAATTCAATTTATGGCTAAAAATATAGGACATGGTTCCTCAGCTCATTTTGAGAAGAAAAGTTGATATGAACATATGCCCTAACCCTCTCAACTTCCGAACTATAGGGTGTTGGAATTTTTATGAAAATAAGCATTTTCTTATGATAACTTCGACATACTATGCTAGATATTCTCATGAAATTTGACATGCACCAACTGAAACAATGTGATGTAGTTTGTAGGTAAGATGTATTTTTGTCTAATTTTTATTGAAGTGAAGTCGTTGATTGAATTTGCCAAAATGGTTTCATCATTTTCAAATATGTAACTCAAATTATTGCAAAAGGAATGAGAATTGCATTTATGTTTTAGAAAAATCTCCAGTATTTACATCCCATACGGACACGAACTGGCCATCAGTGCTTTGTAGGTGCATGTCAAATTTTATGAGAATATCTAGAACAGTATCAAAGTTACTATAAAAAATTTTTTTCCTTAAAATTTCAACACCCTATTGCTTTAAAGTTAAGAGGTTCAGGGCATATATTATGTTCATATGAACTTTTCTCAAAATGTCTACATCCTATATTTCTACAATGAACTCAATACAACTGGAAGGGATACGATCGTTCTCTCGAATAGCACAAAGTGTGTCAGGGGCAGCTGCAACAAAGATAGCATGATTTACGGATACCTGTCCTCTTCCAACTCGTGTTGTTTAATGGTGGATTGGTGTATAAATTTTCTTTTATCTAATAATTAAAGTAGTAAAGAATTTTTTCTGTCATCTATACAGGCAAGAAAGTGAAGACATAAGTTCATTGTCTTAGTTCATGTGAAATACGAGGTGAAATATCCATTCATTTGGCGTGTTTTGTTGTAACAAAAGGACTGAATTTGTTGTTGTGAACACTGAACTGATTGTTGAGAAGGTTTGTGATTAGTATTAATAAACAATGGTGATTTATTGTGTCGCCTTTGGATGCAAGAATGAACAAAACAAAAGGAAATTAGCATTCCATGGGTAAGTTGAATATTGTTCTCAGATTTTTGAAAAATATAGTTCATGAAATGATCATTAGTTAGGTTTACAATGTCCAGTCTCAGAATATGTTCAAAAACTATACCTATATTATTTGTCAAAGTTAAATACTTCCATATTGATATTGAGTAATATTATTTATTGCAGTTTTCCAGTCAAAAGACCAGACATTCTCGAATTATGGATAATGGCAGTTCCTAGTGAGAATTGGACTCCAACTAAAAGCAGCAAGCTTTGTGGGGAGCATTTCCTGCCAACAGATTATTCAGGCATACCAGGTACTGCTAGGTTTTTGAAGGCAGATGCTGTACCCAGAATATTTTCATTTCCTCAGCATTTGTTACCAAAAAATGCTGATTCCCCCGGGAAAATAAGAAAACTCATAGGTACCTAGTTGATTAATAATGAAAACAAAAAAGTATGTTTGCACCTATTTAAAATAAAAAAAACTAGCTAGTAATTTGTTTTCAGGATGCATCTGTGGACGTTCATAACTTGGGTCCAAAGAAAGAAGTTTCCCATGTTATTGACTTTAACTTGCCTACCACTTCCAGCTCTCAAGTTTCGAAGTTGATCAATAAAGAAACTCAAACTGTTTCATTAGAGAAGGATATTGTATTGAGGAGAAAAGTGAACACACTGATACAAAAAGTAAAAAGGAGATACCTAAAAATTTCAAACATGAAAGAATAAGTAGTTCAATCAATTTCCAACAGTGGGTATAGTAATGACAATTAATGAGTGACCTAATGGAGGAATGGAAACCCATGGAAAATATGCTCAAAATGCACTCATCAATACCATTCAAGAACCTCTTTTCAAATTTTTCCTATCGTTTTTCTTTTCCTTCTGATAGTTCTGAGACATTGTGCTTCGCTCACCCTGTACAATATATTGTGAAATTTGAATAAAAATATATAATTTCAATTTTGTATTAATTTGACTTCCTGATCCTGTAAGAGTAATATTGAAATTTCATTTTAAAGTCAATAAAAAAATCAGTAATAATTTTTTAATGATAATTGATTACAACATTATCCTTTTTCCTAAATGAATATTTTTATTTAATCACGTTTACTCTTAAATAGAAGCAAAAAACGAGAAAATATTTCAAATTATGCGAGCGCTTCCCATTAGCCAACACAAGATAGAGAGAGATAGGTATCCGTAAACACTGCGGGTTGCCTGAAAAATATTTTTGCCTCACTCGTCGTTCACAGTGGGTCCCTTCCAGTTGTATTGAGTTCATTGTATTTCTAACCATCAATTGAATTACACTTTGTATAACCAGGAGAAAAAGATCGATAAAATTGTTATGAAACAATAAAGATATAGTACTGAATTTTATGATTTCACGTTCATTCAGGTAACCCATTCATTTTCAATATCATGCTGAGTTGAATAAAACTCTGAAAATTTTTGGGTAAATCCGAGGATGAATCTGGCATAGCGCACTTACGAATACGGAAAGAAAATAGAATTCCCTTATTTCCAATAGAACACCACTTCTTTTTTCATTATTCATTCTACATAATTATTACTCTGATATAAACCATAAAATATATAAGGTAATTCATTACTATTTTCAACTGTTTCAGAGTAATAACGATTTTTGAGAATATTTTTGAAAATGATTTTCTTTCAAACTGAAACACTGAAACTCTTGATTTCTTACAAAGGAGAACTGGTTCACATAAAATGCTCTTTCGAGTGGAAATATGAATTTCATAAACAAGGATATCTACAGTGTGATTATTATCAGCATGCAGATCATAGATTTCAAAACCAAAATAACATTTTATACTGTTGAATATATAAGCACAAAGAAATATCGATAAGTGGAAAACTTCTATAGTTATTTTACTCGGCTATAATTATAAGGTATTATTTTTTGATCATGAAGGATTTAATAAATTTATTTATTTATATTGAAAAAAAAGTCAAAAATACACATCAAACATTCTGGTATTTAACAGTGCACTGCATGTTATGTTCTGTGACCACGTGCTATATATACAGTGTGCCCACTTCAAGAACTTTACCACCGCCTGTAAAATCCGTATTATCTTATCTGATCGATTTCGAAAAACTTTTTTTTGTTGTATAGGTATTTGAAATATCCATCAAACAAAAAAAGTGATTTTATTCTTGAACTGTTATCGTGGCCATCAACTGCGACCAATTTTATTCTTTATTGACCCATATTTCGTAAATTACTATTGGGGATTTTATTTTTTCATAAAACTAATGATAGATTCTGAACCAAGATCACTCAATGTAACCCTGTACCGATTTTCATCATCATAAAACAAAGAGTGTCCGAAAAATCGGATTAATAGATATATTTTTTGTATACTTGATCAGAAAATGTAGTACTTGTGGTATGTTTGGGAAGAACTAATGTCAAATGGATATTTAGGACTACTTCGAACATATCAGCCCCGATTATTATCATTCAAATATACAATGTGTCTGAGAAAACAAAAAGGGTGGGTAGGCAATTTTTTCATCAACCAAAAAATAACAAAAAAAAATTCGGACACCCTGTATTTTATGATGATGAAAATTAGTACAGGTATGTTCCGAGTGATCTTGAATGAGAATCCGTCATTATTTTCTAGGTATAGAATCATGCATCATGAAATATTGTCTACTTATTCGGTTCGGTTCAGTATCTCCTATGTCCTTTGAGATATCAAATTGATGACACAACACTGTTCTGAAGCAAAGTAATATTTTTGTGATTAACGGACATGGGAGACACTGAACTTTATCAAATTGATCAATAACCCTGTTTTTCAAATTTATCTGCACGATTTATCGAAGCTCAAGTATTATACTTTAAAAATAAAATTTCTGGAAGTGGTGGATATTCGCGTTTCAAGATAATTATGTGTATACCGTTTTCATATCGCACATGCTGATGAGAATTATTAGTTCTTATATCAAAAATAGGTATTCAGAGAAGAATAACTCTCAAGAACGATTAAGAAATATGATTTCATGGGAAAAATAATTGGAGGATATACTAACGACAAACTTCAATTTAAAAAAAATTTAATTATACCGATGCCGCTTTTTTCAAGAAGTACTTCAACTATATCTATCAATCCATAGAATCAACTAGAATCAAACAATGAATAACCATGAGTCAGCTTCATAAGATGAAGCATAAAATATTACTCTAGCGATGTGAATATTAACCCCAAATCTTAGAAATATTCAGATATCTGACTATCTCGTACCACAACTCACCATAAGAAATAAGTGATTGAAACAGCGGGCGGTTGGAATAGATATTAGTCTGGGTGCATAAACTGAAATTTTAAAGGGATTTTCACAGAAGTCGTTACTTTTAATTTGAGCCCCACTGTACATGTTGAAAAAAAAAATTCTTGAAGTCGGTCAGTGTATACGAAAATACGAAGGTGGTGCTGTTTAAAGTGGGACACACTGTATCTACCTTGGTCTGAATTGGACAATTGTGTATCACATTTTGAGCTCGATTTCATCTACTTTGCAAAATACGATTATTAGGAGTTCTGAATTCTCCCCAATTATACATTAGCATTCCATATACCGATCTGAAAATAAAATTGCGGACCATAGGTTTTTTCATGCACAGTGGAACAGATCAAATATGAAAGATTTTACGCGATGAATATAAGCAAGTTTAGCAAGTATCATTGCAAGTATTCAACTATAGACGACGCTGAGCCACAGTCACGTAGAGTGGTCTAGTCTCTAGTTGAATACTTGATTATCCATCGCGTATAATATTTCATATTTGAGCTGTTCCACTGTCGCACGCAAAATCCTATGGTCCGCAATTTTATTTCCAGATATCCACACATTGGGCATCCAAATAATATTCGAAGGATATCCTGTCGAGGCATGTCCAGTGGAAATATTCAGAGTACCCGCCGTTTCACCCAGATATCTAAAATATGGATATCCAGGAAATATATCAATACCTATTTGGAATATTTCATATTATATATTGATATTGTGATTTCTTCACTCATATCGACATGTGAAATACGGTAAGAAGATATGGTTTATAGGTAGGAGTTCCGATGTCTCTCTCGACATTGATATCAAGAATAATATTTATTGAATATTAGAATTTCGAAGTAATGATATATTAAATCATAATAGTATTGAATATTTTTTGTTCAATTTTATTATTTAATTTTAAATAATACATTGAATAATCAAACTTTCTATTATATACCAAAAAGGTATTTGATGATCCTATCTACTTATGTTCTATCATATCTACGATTACTTTTCATATCCAAATAAGATTCAAAGCAATTTCAATTTCCTACCTGTTCTCCCTTTCTATCCCATGCACGTGCGCTCTTCCTTGAACATTTCCTTTCGAGCGTTCCGAAAGATAAAAAAAATATTTCAAGAAGCTACCATCAGCCACGCCTAGACCAACCCTGTAAAGTATTCTTTACTTGCCGTAATAGTGCCTCAGTGCCTATACAATAGTCATCACACTTACTTCCAGCTTCATAACATAATATATTTATATCTCCTAACTAACCGGTCGCTCGATCGGTGTCTTCCGCGATAAAAAAACAAAGCCCATAAAGAAGTAAATACAGGTTCGTGGAAAGAATGCGCTTCGGATTTGAACCCAAAATGGAAGGAGCATCCGAAAATTCGACACTCAATCAAATCGAATGTAATTTAGGATTATATTAGATTGAAAACTCATTTGCATAATTTTATTAATGTGGAAATAACTAGGTATCAGGGCGCTATAAATATTTGAAGCGACACCTGTTGAAAATCTTTATAATACTAACATCGTCAACATGAAGAAACAAGAGAATTCTACATCGGTTTCTCGATGTTGGATTTTTATTCATGTTTATCACAGTTTGTTAACCGTAGCGACATCTCTTAGAAACGCCAGGCGAGTGCGGTGAATCGTTCGTCTTAAGAAACAAACTGTTATAACAGAGGTATATAGGTAATTGCATCAGATGAAATATTGTCAGTTTCTTGTTTATACATATTATTAGTACCTTTATGTACAGGATGTCCCATATTGCTTGATTTTAGCAGTTTTTTCTATTTCCAGAATAGCTAGTGAAAAACTGACCGTGAGGTTTAGAGCTCGATTTCTGTGAAACGTCGATTGGTGAAAACCGCATTTGGATATCTCTAACCGTTTCCGAGATATAGGCATGTTTTCGAAATCGGTCAAATGTCAATTTTCGGTCTAATAAATCTTATGGCAAATCCACCACCATTTCAAATTTTCATTTTATTCAATACTTTCCGAAATAACTCAAAATTAAAAAACGGTTTTCCATAATCCCCGACTCTACTCTACATATCACATCATGCTAGGTTCTATAGATATAGTAGTGGAGAAGCAAATGAACAGTTTTCTGTATGTTCTTAACATTTTGATGCACCATAAACTTACATGTAATATTCTTAAATAAACTACTCGACTCAAATTAATCTACGCATTGAATAACAAAATTAAGGATCGCCCAATATGTCATACTGCCTTTCAGTTAGGCCCGGTACATTAAGTATAATGTATTTCATAATACCATAGATTAACGACTCCCCTAGATATACACCGTGAATGGGGATTTGGTCGACACTGAAATTAGTGAAACAGAACATACACAGATGTCTCCAGTATCCTTGGTGCGAATAATTCATCCGAGGTCCAGACAGTAATGTGGTCTATTTATAGCGCCGTGCACCCTCGAAACCGGCTATACGTGACAGCGTTGCCAGAATGTGGCATACACTCTTATTACCATTCTTGGATAAAAAATCAGATCAGAATAAAAATAATTATTCTGCATCTTCTCTATAAAAATGAATGTTTGTCTGTCTGTCTGTATGTCCTCGATACAATCGTAAACTGCTCGACTGATTTGGATAATTTTTTTTTGTTTATTCCGTTATAGTTCAGGGATGGTATAGGTAGAAAAAAAATTGAAAAAATCTAATAATATGGCAAAAATTTGAAAAATCAAATATATGGCAGACGAGTTTTGTAATTATGGACCGATTTTATTCAAAATTGGTAGCTGGGGGTTTTCGGGGTCGGAGATTATGATTCTTTCGTCAAAATTAGGAAAGTCAAAATGGCAGATTCAATATGGCGGACGAGTTTTGTGATTATTGACCGATTCTATTGAAAATTGGTATCTGGGGGTTTTTGGGGTCGGAGATTATGATTCCGTCGTTAAAATTAGGAAATTCAAAATGGCGGATCCCTTATGGCAGACGAGTTTTTTAATTAGGTATGAGTAGATTCAATTGAAAATTGGTATCTGGGGGTTTTTGGGGTCGGAGATAATGATTTCGTCGTCAAAATAAGAAAATTCAAAATGGCGCATCCAATATGGCGGACGGGTTTTGTGATTATGTTGTCATGTTTGTCTATATGTCCGTTATATAATCGTTAACGGCACGACCGATTTCGATGATTTGATGACTCAAAATAAATTGAATATTTGTGTAATGTCTTTCCTTTAAATTTATTTTAGTTGATGGCGAACCAACGCGCGCAGGGTACAGCTAGTTATAATATATTTATCTGATAACTATCATAATAATATTACCTATATCATGAATCTGTTATACAAAAACACTTGAGATATGATAAAAGCATGAGTTGAAATATGATAATGTTGAAAAGTTGAGATGTAGAACATTAATTCTTATGAAGAAAATTGGAAAACTTGAATAAGAAAAAGTATGAGATGTTCATGTTCAGAAAAGCTGAAAAATATGAGCTTTGAGATATTGGGAATTTGAGGCAAAATGTGATTTAGGAAGACCAAAAGGTTGAAAAGTTGAGAAATTGAAAATTTTGAGAAATCGAAAATGTTGAAAGACAGTGAAGTCGTGTGCGTTGCAAACCTGAAAACTTGAAAATTTGTAGAAAAACATAATAGGTACTTAAGAATTGGAGAGAGATAAAGGGTTGAAATAGTGGATAATGAAATGAACAACAAACAGGTTGAAGAATTGAAAAGTTGAAATGTATGAGTATGAATGGTTTTGGAAGTTGAAAATTACAGAGAAATTATTTGAAATCGGGATGAAATTGTATAAAATGAGAATTGAAATATTCAACAATGTGAAAGTGAAAATGATGAAAAGTCAGAAAGCTGAACAACAAACAGGTCGTAGAGTTGAAAAATTGAAGTACAGAAAATCTGAGATGTTGAGGATAATGAGAATTTGAGACAAAATTCAATTTTGAAAGACAGAAAAGTTGAAAATCCGATTTTGAGGATAAAAAATGTAATGGATTGATATATCATGTATGCGTATATGGTGACAAGTTGCATAATTGGAATATCTATTTGATGGTTCGAAAGTGAAAGTTATTAAAAGTTGTAATTGTTGGAAAGCTGAACTACAAACAGGTTAGAGGAATTGAAAATCTGAAGTGTATAAGAGTTGAGGTTTTAAAGTTCTAAAAACTTGTTGTATAATTGAATAGGTACTCAATTTATGAATTTATGAACAGAACAGTTGAATTAATTGAAATTTGAATTTTAGAGAAAAGACAAAAAAATCACATGAAAGTTTTATATATTACTCAAAATACATTACACATTTCATAGAATAACGACTCCCGATGATCTATACACTACGTAAAATATCAAGTTTTGATTTATTTGATACATTCCTACTCTTCTTCTTAATCGAATATTTTTCAGACGTCGACATCCATTTGCACTCTTTATATAATTTTACTACAATCAAATGATTGATGAGGAATTAAAAATGTATCATGCATTCATCTGTTAACATTGATGATATTATATTATGCTCCGATATATTTTTAAGCTTCATTTTCAATTTCTTAACAATATTATTTGATGAAGAGGAAGTTGTACTATGATATAAAGCAATAATGCAAGGGTTTCGTAGTCCCTAACTTTTCAGGGTCAGTTTTCATTTTGAGTATATGAAAAAAATTGTACATACTCGTGAAGATCTTATCTATGTTCCTGTCGTCTTACTTTTTCGAAATTCGATTCGGTTCCGCCGGAAAAAAAATTGGAAAATCATCCGAAAAACACGTTTTTTAGCGATTTTTTTTAGAAAAAACTGAATCAAATTTCGAAAAAGTGAGACGACAGGAACATAGATTAGATCTTCACAAATATGTACTAATTTTTTCAACCACTCAAAATGAAAAATTAACCTAAAAAGTTAGGGACTACAAAACCCTTGCATGGCAACAATTTGTATCCAGAGAGTGGCGCCGCTCTCAGAATTGATAAGAATTAACATTTATGAATGGAGATGGTATATACATTCCTCATTTGCAATGTTTACGAGGGTCTGGCATGTGTAGAAAATACAAATTTCATAATTTCAGTGGGATATCAAATCATCATTATTTCATATCATTTCAGACTGCTTTAAAATATCTATAGAAATTCAAGAATATACGGCATGTTATTACGGTGAGGCTCTCACAATTAACGATCATATTTCTTGGGTTCTCGAAACATGGAAAACCTAATTATTACCTATTTTGAAAAATATAACGTTATCAACGTTTATTTACCCGTATAATTTGAATTATAGGATTCTACTGCCATCCAGTTCTAGGCATATCAAAAAAATTGTTATCGCAATAAAAAAGGATGCGCTTTTTTATCGGTATCAAAGTTTTTTCACGACGACTCATTAGCGCTGCGGTTTGACACGCATCTTCTGACCCTCGCCGCATGATTTACGACCTTTTATAAAAAATAGGTATGCTGTTTGCTGCCAATGGAAAAGAATTTATGAATTGTGCACAGTGGGAGTATTGCGATTTTGAAATATTTTCAACAATGACGCAGGGGCCGTATAATTTGCTGACCCATATTAGAGTATGCTGACCGAGCATTTCTGATTCGATTTTTTTTTTCAAATTGCATATCTGAATAGAATATAGATATATAAATGCCACCAGTGAAATTATTATTATTCTCAATTTATTTTTTAATTTTTGGTTATCGCTAGCTGGATTTTTCGATTTACTCTCAACGAGCCTTTTCATTTGATACCCATATTGTAGAAGTATATTGAAAATAGCTATTCCGCCATCTTGGATGGTTCGCCATATTGGATTTAGAATAACGTCACATTATTTCTCGAATTACTATCAACGAGCCCTTTTATTTGATACCCATTTTGTAGAAGTAGATTAAAAATGACCATTCCGCCATCTTGGATGGTCCGCCATATTCGATTTAGAATGACGTCACATCATTTTTCGAGTTACTCTCAACGAGCTTTTTCATCTGATACCCATATTGTGAAAGTATATCAAAAATAGCTATTCCGCCATCTTTGATGGTCCGCCATATTGGATTTGGAATAACGTCACATCATTTTGCGAATTACTCCCAACTAGCCCTTTCATTTGATACACATATTGTAGAAGTAGACTAAAAATGACCATTCCGCCATCTTGGATGGTCCGCCATACTCAATTTAGAATGACGTCACATTATTTTTCGAGTTACTCTCAACGAGCCTCTTCATTTGATACCCATATTGTGAAAGTATATCAAAAATAGCTGTTCCGCCATCTTGGATAGTCCGCTATATTGGATTTAGAATAACGTGACACAACTTATCGTGCATTGTCATACAAAATTTCAGCTCAATCGGTTGAAGATTTCTACTTCAAAATTGAGTTCAAAGATTCCACCCGAACATACATACATATACATCCATACAAACATACAATGCAAGTTAAATGAAAGCTTTTAAAATATTTAAGGACAGATAAGAGAAAAATGGAATATAGGTATTTTTGAAGAATGGCCTTTAATGATATGATTGTTCTCTCATAAGAATGATATATAAAATATATTTTTCCTACAAACGTCAAAAAATGACAAGGTTCGCGCATTGATAACAAATTGCGAAGTGACACTTTTTTCAGTTTCCTACGTTACCATGATACCATGCACAAAACAATGCGCGAAGTAAAACAGTGCGCGAAGTACCTACTTCGCGCATTGTTACGTAAAATATATGAGATATTTATATTTCAACCTCATAGTCCTCAATCGAGCAAACATCCACGAAATCATTTATTTCTGGATGTTCAACAATAACTTTGTTCTATCTCTTGGAACGCACGAAAGGAAATTCCTATTTGGTATGCTCGTGGAACATCGTGCGTAACTAGGGAAAGGGGAAGGCCTTTTAAGCCAGTTCAACACTATTTTTTATGTCAAGCTAAGCATATTTTTACATTAGAACTATATTTTTTGACGTTCGTAGAAAAAATGTTGTTTGCAACTCGAGCGCGAAATACTTTGGTCATCTCGACTATTTTTTTAACTCGGCTCCGCCTCTTTAAAAAAATCAGATCTCGATCACCAAAGTAGCATTTCGCGCTCTAGATACAAAAATAACTATTTTGTCTCACGACTGTTTTGTAAAGTGAAATAATCTATTGAATCTCGTTTCGTGAATACTATTTATCAAAAACTTTACTATTCATTACAAAGCTCTTCCGCCATATTGAATCCACTATCTCGAATTTTCTATAATTTTGTCCATTAATCTTTAACCTCGAAAACTCCCAGATACCAATTTTGAATAGAATCCGATTATAAATTACAAAACTCGTCCGCCATATTGGATCCACCATATAGAATTTTTGACGAAGGAATCATAATCTCCGACCATGTAAACCCCCAGATACCAATCTTGAATAGAATCTGATCATAATCACAGAACTCGTCATATTGGGTTCGCCATCTCGAATTTCCTAATTTTGAAGAATTTTTGAACTTATTATCCCATATTTCAGATGAATACAATAAAAAATCAAATATCATGAAAATTGTTCCAGCCGTTGTTGAATTAAAAATGGTGTAACTATCACGAATTTGGACTTCCTTGTATATAGACAGATCTAAACATTCTAAACAATCTAAATTCATCGACCCTAAAAACAGTGCGCCATATCCAAATGCATCTTCAGCTTCTAAACTCTGGAGTTTTCGATCAATTGAATTTCCAAAATTTCTACTTTCTCACACTCATGTTCATTTATTTACTGTCAACTCACGTTCTTGAATTTTCCAGCTTCACATAGGTAGGCACAATAACACATCATGAGTAATCATAATTCGAGCACAATGGAAAACTAATAAAATAACATAATACCTACCATAGATTCATAGATTGAAGATTGAAATCTCTTATACATACCAAGGAAGTCTTATACTAAAAATAATTGTGGTTGCAGTATCGTAGATTAATAATAATCTACATGTACCTACCAATATATTAGAAATCCAACAAAAACTAACATTTGACAACTCCGCTTCTATACGCTGAATGCCATGTTACAGAAATCTGTAAAGAATCGAATTTGCGACCACGCGCGGTAATTCGCAATAGCGGCGATAGATGGTAAAAATTCGGGGTCCCAACTAAATCCCAAACAAGCGTTACCGTCTGAATGCATGGGCGGTGTATATCTAGGGGAGTCGTTAATCTATGATAATACGAAGTGACTTTTCTTGTATAGGACAATTTGGAATTCATTTCTGGATGCGAGGCAATGTATCCACCAAGGGCTTTTCCCTTCTGGAAGTGAAGTATATTCTGTAAAGAAGATTTATTACCGGGGGCGGAATATTATATACCTACTTATTCGTTCCGAGTTATTCTTCCTATGAAAAGCATCACTTCAATTCACTCAGTTAGTTGAGAAAAGTCCAGATATACACTAACCGGCAAAAAAACGGCCAGCAAAAAAAATTGTCAAATTGATAGCCCTGTAATTTTTTTAATTCGTGACCGATTCTGGTGAAATTTCGACCAAATCGTAGATTCATGTTTCGCAGTGATAGACTGGATGTTTTCTTTCGGAAAAAGCTGATGCCAAGACCATTATACAGGAAAAACAAAAGTTACCCTTCCATTCTCGAGTTCTTATGGCCCTTTGGCAAAAGTGACACTTTGTTTGACCAGCAGCAAATATTGCATTTGCGAGGAGGAGGGCAGTGACCGGTTATTAGTCCCGTCACTTGTCTGATCTGATTTCTGTCTAGGCTTAGAATGTCGTAAGTCTTTATTCTGGACAGTGTTCCAACCATCAGTTTGCTGTGTCTTTGTCCTGGAAGGTTGTTCCAGTATGCCTGATGTCTTTCTTGCGTCCACCTTGCCAGCCAGCCGCCGTATTGAGGTTTTGGGGATTCCTAACACAGGTTCTGGTCCAATCAACCCTTGCCTGGCAAGAGCGTCAGCTGCTTCATTGCCTTCAATTCCCTTATGCCCTGGCACTTATTGAAGCGTTACCTTGTTGTGGTAAGCCAGGGTTAGCAGGCTTTGAAGGCAATCGCAGACCAATCTTAATCTGATTTTATTGCATGTTGAAGATTGGATGGTCGCCTGACTATCTGAGCATATTACGATTTGTTTACCTCTGTATCTCTTCACGATATTCTCTCTCAGACATGCCTGAATAGCATGCACCTCTGCCTGGGATACTGATACCTCCAGCACAAACTGTGGTTACTTTTGAGCTTCACCTCTCAAAGAAGAAGGGGTATGAACTGTTTATTTTCTTCATTCCTGGAATATCAATTCATTTTTATAAAATGAATATAACCTATATATGTGGCTCAAGAAGAAACCCTCATCTGAAGTTGTTGAAAGTCATTACATGTTGTATCAAATTCATCGTCGTTGAGAGAGTGTTAAAGAATTTACATACCACCAACTCTTGTAGAAGTGCAAAATGGAACAGCAATATCAAACAAACAACAAACTAACAACTAACCAAAGATCAGACAATTGAATCGAAATTGTGATTAGTTTGAGGTGCTGTTTGGAAACCTTCAACCTAAAATTTTGGGTCAATGAACAGACAATATTCCACCTCTTGCTACTAACTTGGTTTTCATTTAGAAAGACAATGCTCACTAAAACCAAATAAGAAATGGAAATTAGCTGACTCTATCGTGATATTCTCGAGAAATTGTAGCTAGCTGGTAGACTCACCCTGTTCTTCTACTTTCGCATACAGTCTGGGGTAACTTGTGCAGATTCCTCTCCAACTTCGAGTTAGATACTAATGATGTGCATATTGCCCGCAGTCAATATTAGGACAGCAATTACATGGATCCTTATCGGATTCTGCTGGCAAAGGCCTTTTGCGCCTGTAATAGAATCTTTACAAGAGATAGCTTCAATTCGCCCTGGGCAGACCTTTTGGAAGGTCAGCGCAACTGGATCTCTCTAGGACGTTGGGAATATGTATGGGATAGCGGAATAGTATATTTAATATTGTCCGATTATTGTAAGGCAGCGAAAGAATGGGCTAATATCACAAAAAATTTGTATTTCATAATTCGATAGAACTCACCCAAACTAGCTCACCACCGCAAACTGTTTCTTGCTGTGAGCTCCCTACGTTTTATAAAAAATTATTGAAATCCCCGATTTTTCGGACCTCTGAAAACGAGGCGATGATGTGACGTCAAAACCCTAAAACTGAAACAAGACTATTCCAGACAGAGATGAATGATACATGATTTCTCACAAAGCACGAAGATTGGTGAATCGGCAAGTTGATTTTTGGGACATAGATGATAAGAACAAGAAGAAGATCAATTCTAACCTATATTAAGTTTCTGCAACTTTCGAATATTGAATTGAAATATTTCGACGAAAGTTTGATTGAGAAATGTTCTGTGCCTAATTGCAATTAAAAAAACATCATTTAGCTGGTAATTTTGAGAACAAATCTCGCCCCTTGGGTAAACACAATATTATAGTAGTAGTTTTGCTTTGCAGAAATTCATAGGGAAATTGCTTGAAGAATGAATGATCCATCTCCTAGAAGAACATTCAGGGGGAGATGCAAGCAGTATCTAGTCTTGGGAATATCATTGTTTCATACCAATTGATCATATTGTTGCATAGGTAAACAGGTAAACATATCGATCAGTAACTGATTTAATGAGGATTCTCCCATGGAATCTCCTTATGATGGGTATTCTGATGTTAAATATCCTTTCAGGTGAACAATTTTCCAATGCAACTATAATAGGTACAAGCAATGAAAATTGAATGAATATTGTGGAACTTACCTTTCAGATTTTCTATTCCTCATTTCAGCACTGAGGAACTGTGGAGATTTTCTAGTATGTTAGAGACATAAAAATAATTAACCATTTCCAAATCAATTTTCGGTAGATTATCTGATGAGCCTTTTACAAATCCTGATTCAATGTTCATGTTTATATTCAATATATCAATAATATTATGTATTAATATGATATAAAGCGAGATTTGGAGGTTAATTTCATTATGTGTCTTCTCTTCTCATTTTAGACGACATAAATAACTTCGGAATCGGAATTCGAGACTCGATGCAAATGCAGCTCCATGTGAAACGGGTCAACAAAGCAATGTTGCTGCGTTCATGAAATATATTGGATTATTGTGAAATTGTCGTGGTGCAAATGGTTTTGAGATTGAGACATTTCGTTGTTTAGAGATTGTTTATATTCTAATGATTCAACTTACCATCGACAAGTTGAATATATTTTTCTGATTTCTGCAGTAGTGGTAGTTGATATCTCAAAAGATATTTCAATATCGATTTCGATCTCTCGGATATTTTGTTTGGATGGTATGGCAACAGTGATCAGTGTCACACATGGGTCACTCTATGGGTCACGCTCATTGGTTCCAGGCGAGATGAGGTTTCTACGTCATAAATAGGGTCCGTTTTCAGAAGGTACTATTATTTATGTCCAAAAATAAAATATTCCAGTTAATTTTTATATGGAATTATGTCGTCAATCGTTATTTATGTATAAAAGGATCATTATAAACATGGTTTGAGTTGAAAGTTCTACTAAGGTGTACACGCCCATTGCAAGAATAAGACATGACTGTGTAGACAAGAAGGTGCTTCATTTGGAATAATCATAATTCATTCAGTTCCGCATTGAAGCAACATCTTATAGAGATGAGAATAACTTTCAATTTGCAGATTTCCGCCCATCTCTTATTCCGCAATGTATGTATCAAATAGTATATTGATGGCATTTCCTCGATCCTCTGCCCATGATTCCTCATAATCCACCATTTCATGCAGCAATTCGTATTTAGCAAAGTTAAGTGGGGTCATAACAGATATTGCTCCCGCGTGATAGGAAAAAGTGTGGGAGTGGTAGCTAAAATAGAATCTGAATTATCCAGGAAAAATATTGACATTATTTTTCTGTTCATATTTTACTGTATTATTCATTCAAGTAGTGTCTGCGTTAAGTCTTCGAAATTCACTCACATGATGGAGACAGTTGTTTCGTGTGTGTATTTCATATAATCAAAAAGTTTGAATCAACGCCATTTTCTGCAATTCCTGTAGGGCTATGGATACGGAATATGGAGGCATCATTTTTCATTGTGAAGTTCGCTGCCCTAGTAGAGGCTAATGTTGAAATGATTCTAGGAGTTGGAGCAGAAGTGCAAACTTTCAAGGATATCAAGGGCAAACCCAAACTGGTCCTGTCTTTGGGAGATGATTGTTATCTGATTTCTCATCTTTAGTTGATGTCACCAATATTTTGACGAATATGCATGAAGCAAACTTCGGATGTGGGAAAATCAAGAAAATTAAAATTAAAATTGCTTTCGACCTGGCCGGTGGTCTTTGCTGAATTTTTCTATTTGGCCTCCTATACAGAAAAAGGCTGTCCATGCCTGCCCTATATGTATATTTGGTTTATGTTTATGATTCCTCTGGTGTGTTCACTCTTCAATTAGATAGCAGTGCGATCGGTCTGTAGTTGCTAGGTAGGGTTTTTTTGCCTTTTTCAGGAACTGGTTGTACTCTTGCAATTTTCCAGTTGGACGGGAATATCCCCAGTTTGTAAGAGTAGTTGCTGTCGGGAGATTTCGAAACTCCATTCAGTTTTCAATTAGGAAGTGATAACACCATCTGACTTTCTATACATCTATTTTACGAATATTGAGTTCAATGTTTCGATATGTCTGCGGCTAGAACCGACTTCAATCGCATTCATCCAGCAGGGATATGCCTCATCGTCGCACATGAGTAAGGACGTCGATAAATCATAGTTTGCAGCGATTCCAGACGGCATTTTTATACCGTCAGGCTAGACTTCCACATGAGACTTCAGACACATTTCTTTGTTTCTCGAGTCGACATGTCATCTAGATCGCGGCATTCTAGATTTATGGGTTGCTCTCGTCGGGTTATGATCGTGGCATAACCTCGCGACCTTACGTGTACTGCTTTTGAATATTAAATTCTCCTTCAAGACGCAATGAGAATTCTTCATTCTATAGGGTGACAGCAAAAGTCCAAGTTCCTGCTAGCATTTGTTAGACGATTAAATATTCAATTCGTTTATAAAGGGTGTATCTAAATAACGCCGAAAAAATTCAAGGGGTAATTCATTGTGATATTCTAGCAAATAAAGTAACCATACCATTGAAGACATCCATTTCGATGCTTGGTTTTACTATCAGCAATAACCCTTCTTGAGAAAATCGCGTGAGATCAATTGCTGAAAGTGCATCCCAAAAACTTGGTTTTCTGTTTCGAGACAGGAGTTATTTCACTTCCAGTAAGCTGCTCATGATCTATAAGGAACAGATTCGACCTGTCCTGGAATACTGCTTCTATATTTGTAGTGCAACACCTAGACATACACTGAAACTGTTGGATTCTGTCCAAAAAAGGGCAATTCGTCTCGTGGGTGGTTGCTTCGCTCACAAACTCACTCACTCCTCTGGAACACCGTAGAAAAATTGGCGATCTTGCTCTATTTTATAGATATTTTCATGGATGATGCTCTTCTGAAGTATCAACAATTGTTACTCCCTTGGCAGTCCCCGCGGGATTAACCCTTCGAGTTGAGGCTTCGCACCCCTTCGTGGTCACTTTGGAGACCTGCAGAACATCTTTTTCCAAAGACTCGTTCATTCAACGAATAGCGAGGTGTTACCCGAGGCATATAACCTTCAGAAATTTAAGAACGCCAATTCCTACCTTATTTCCCTTCGTTCTCACGATGTTCTCTGAACATAACAGGATAGCTCTTTTCATGGGAACCAGAAAATAAAAAAAAATATAAAGATGTGTCCTAACTTGCTTTGTTCTTGAGATACAGGATGTTGAAATTGAAAGTATCAATTGTTTTTATTGATTAGCCGCCTGTATAAGCTTTCATGGTGCCAAATTTTGAATCTAACTGCTACAGGAGAAGGTCCATATTACTATTAACAAATCCAAATCGTTTTATTGAAATTGATGAAAAGACAATATTGGGAAATGAATAGCAAAAAGATTTTTCATCATCATATTCAACCACTTTATGAATTATCTTTAATTGATGAACATCATAGTCAGAAGGATTGTCAGGTTATGAAACAGTTTCCAGTTCATAGATATATCTCTCTTGGTGTAACTTGTATAAATTCTTTCGATCTGAAATGAAATGCTACTCAGACGAACAATTCACCGTGATGATAAAAATATGTTTCGACCCGTAAAACCAAAGTTCCCCTCTTGAAACTCTTTTCAAAATGGCGTATGTGTAGTGTCGCGTAATATTGCGTGTTTGGGTTAGTGCCACTTTGGTTGATTTTACAACGGGAGATCAGTCAAATACGTTGCCGTTATGGCCCATCTTTTAGATTGAGTCGCTCTCATATATAGAGCCTCGACTGCCGAGTTCTTATGGGCTTTATGCGGAGGACTGACATGATTCGCTTGCTTTTTTTTATGTTTTTTTCTTATAATAAGAACAGTTCAACATCAGGCTGTAGCAGATTTGAATAAATATCAGTATCTCATTAGCTATATAGCGTTTTCATCATAGTGACTTGAGTTCAAGAAAGTTATCGTTCTGCATCTTCAAACACTAAGATATTCATCAGTCTCATTATGAACTGAATAGTATTCGAGCTCACAAAATACGTTGAAATGCTGTTCCAAAATATCAGAAATAGATTCCAATTCGCTTGTTTCCACTGTCAAATAATATTGTATTACAATTGTATCAAACTTTCTCTAGGAATATGTGTTAATGTTAATGTGTTAGCATTATTCAAGAAAACATTTTTTTCCTTCGGACCTCTGCGGAATACGAAATTTCCACAGGAGTAACAAAATGAAGATAATAATTCAGTCATCTCGCTTCACTCCTAAGAATGTTCTGAAAATAATGTCAAGGGGTGAGGGTGGTTTCAACCCTTTTTCAATTTCTTTCAGGTTTCTTTGATTACTGGAAGAAGGGTTATCCACTAATTCTTGAACAGCGCACCAAAGTATGTTTTTTCATGTAAACCTTGAAATCGTCTCACGGACAAACGGTACATATTTTTATATAGAAAAGTTGGGCCCAATCAACTCATTCTTAACCGTATAACACGTGGTAGCTCTGTGTTCCAGCAATTTTCACACACCCTGCTTTGGTTGGGTCAGAGATTTTTCAATCGATTCAGCAAACAAGGTATTTTCCCCATCATGCCATATGATATACGTTGGAAATACTATGGAGATTTCGACAAAGGCTGAATTAACGATTGTCCATAATGATAAAAAAAAGGTAATAAAGCAGACCGTTCGCTATAATGCCCGTTTTACTTGAATGTCGCCTCGGAAGCAATAATTCTCGAGATTATTTCCATAATGGTGTACAGTTTCCGAGAAGCGATGATATTTAATATTGAAACTGGCTCTTAAGCATATTTTATCGCGCTGCAAGAGTGCACTGTGTGCTGATCGTCAGCACAAATCCCACATTCCGTATTAATACTCTTACAATAAGATCCTAGGATTTATCATATCATTTCAGAATCTTCTAAAGATTAATACACGACTATCACAAGAACCAATAAGATTTCTTCAATTCCGTAAAACCGACCAATCAACAGGCATTTGTAGTATTAAAAAAGCTAACTTGCTTCGTACTACTTTGACAACACAAGCATGCCTCTTTTCTAGAAAAGCCGATCTCACATTTCGATGCTTGGTATTACTATCAGCAATAACCTTTCTTGGGAAAATCACGTGAGATCAATTGCTTAAAGTGCATCCCAAAAACTTGGTTTTCTGTTTCGGGTCAGGAGCTATTTCACTTCCAGTCTGTTTATGATCTATAAGGCACAAATCCGACCTGCCCTGGAATACTTTTCCCATATTTGGAGTGCAGCACCCAAACATACCCTGAAACTGTTGGATTCTGTCCAAAAAAGGGCAATTCGTCTCGTGGGTGATGCCTCGCTCACAAATTCACTCACTTCTGTGGAACACCGTAGAAGAATTGGCGATCTGTCTCTTTTTCATAGATATTTTCATGGACGATGGTCTTCTGAAATATCAACAAATGTTCCTCCCTTGGCAGTCCCCGCGAGATTAACCCGTCGAGTTCAGGCTTCGCACCCGTTTGTGGTCACGTTGGAGACCTGCAGAAAATCTCTTTCCAAAGACTCGTTCATCCAACGAACAGCGAGGCTCTAGAACACATTGTCAAGGGAGGTGTTCCCCGAGGCATATAACCTCCAGAAATTCAATAAGAACACCAATTTCTACCTTATTTCCCTAGATTCTCATAATTTTCTCTGAACATTAGGGGATATCCTTTTTCATGGGAACCAGAATTTGAAAAAAAAACTTCAACTGTGATTTTTAGAAAAGTGAATAGTGAATAACCAGAAGTCGATATGGAAGCAGTTTGAAATATTTTTAAAAGAGTTACATTATGATCTTGAAGAGACTACTTCAAATCAAGAGCTTGGATTGTTCATGAAAGATTGGGCTTCCAACATGAAGAAAGCTGATGGCAATGATTATAAAGAATGCGTTGTATAGACGTTGTGGAATGTTACTGAGAAACTCCTTCAAGAAAAATACTATGAACAGTACACCCAAAAATTAAATCCAAATACAGACATAGAATTCAAACAAGCAAGGGATGCAAAAAATGCAAAGCGAAAGCAGCTCATCAGTCTATTTCCGACAAGAGAAAGCAAAGTTCAACTGTTCTGAGTAAGGAAGAAAACATTTTCCATAATGTTCCAATATGAGTTGGGCGTATCAGAATCCATATTTTTGGAAACCAAATCATCAATCTGAGATATTATTGATCACCATTAGGAGATCAAACGTTGTGAAGATGATTTTGTGATTGTCATTATACCAAGAAAATAAAAGTCGGCTATGTATATTTGTCATGGTCTTGGGAAATTACTGTTGACAATTTCTTTTTTGATTGTTTCCTGATGATTTTATTGAAAGTTCATCAATTGGTAATGAAACTAATCTTTTCACAATATAGACGAAACGTTATTCGATTTTTATAGTGAAAATATCTAAAATGGCAATTGATTGTCAGTCTTCTTTTATTATCAATGTGGTTAAGTTCAGTTTCATGATAATTGCTGAGACATCAATATTTTTCGTATTGGCTTATAAGAAGCAGTAAATCAACAAACTCACTGCCTGTATAGAGGCGTGTAGTGTTAATTATCTGACAGGTGGGAAAATATACCTCGATTGTGTTCTCAGACAAATTTCCCAACCTCTTAGATTCCCACAAATCGACGTTTTCTTCCAACTAGGTGGTCGACGAGTCGTGACGTCAGCACACGTTGTTATGCATAAATTTAAAGCAACTCGCAAACGCCCAACTTGTTGATCTTTGACTTGTTTACATAATATTTTGACACTGGTTGGAAGTGGTCCAACATCTGTTTCAACTTAGGTATTGGATCCGGGTCTATTTTGGGACAGTTTATGTAGGTATATTCGGAACTGCGCCTTTTGTTTTGAAAACAACTTACGAACCACTTAATAAAGCTTAAAAATAACCCATCAGTCGTTGTTGAATGCGTTTCTCAAACCATTCCTGTCTATTTAGATGAGATGCAAGGTTTGGTTTGGACAACAAGGAAATGCAATGCATCTCTTGGGTCCATGTTGAACTTCAAATGGAACGAGATTTTTTTATCATGGTGCATTAGAATTGAAAAATAACGTAGCACGTGGCTGAGAGATGTTCAAACATTTGCCTTTGAAAATTCGATAATTAGACTGATTAAAAATTTCAACAAATTTGAATTGGCTTCTTTATCTCAAATCTTTGAAAAGTTGCCAAATGTCAAACCACAGAGTCACAATTTATAATTTTTTTAATACTTCATCACCTACACGTATACCTTGAACAAGAATACATGAATCGTTGAAAAATTTGAAAATTTTACATTGAAATCATCACAGATATCACCCAACCAAATAGATGCGATAGGTAGAAAAATGCGCTATTTTGAATAACACCATTGTATACATACCTACATGGAGAAAAATGTATCGTTGATTTCACCATTCGACCTACACTGAAAAAACAAGCTCTAATAACGAGTAGTTATAGTATTCCTATGGCATATTCATAATGGAAAAAATATCGTCATGTATATTGATCTGTGTTTCTATACAAATCTAATAAAGTTCGTCACACTGTTTATTATAAGTATCAAAGATGAAACAATGATTATTTCATTCACACTCGGCTGGACCTATGAAATGTCATAATTGAAGTCACATGATATGCGATATCAGCGGCTATTTAGGTAAACAAAAAATATGAGCGGCTATTCTGTTCGCCAGCATAAGAGTGCTATGGTTGTCAAACTTTGACATACCTATCAGACACTCAAAAATTGAAATGTCTCGTTCGTTTTGGGTAAACTTCCACTACGGAAATTCGTAATTATGTTAGCGAATCGATATCAGAAAATAACAAGGACAGTAAAGAGTATGTCTGGGACAATTCATGTATTTTTGCCAGCAGAAAAACTACGAATTTTGTGCGACTACCCCATCTCTCGTGATTGCCCAAATCCTAAAAGATTGGGTGAGGACAATGGTGGAGAATATTAAAAATACACTGTTGAAATTGATATGGGAAATTATATATGTACAGGAAGGATACTTCAATGAACATAAACGTAAGACAAATCCATTTTGATATATCGAATTCAAAGGTGCCAGGGTTGCGCATAATGCAAAAAGGCGAAGCCTACAATATTTTCCTCAAACAAGAAAGGAAAGTACAGAAGCTCAAATCAACTTCAGATGAATTGATTACAATTTTTACACTGTTCATGAAATAATCTTCCTGAATATCACTCGAACATGACAAATGGAGACTATTTGTCATGTTCTCGGGATATTACCCACGAATATCGCTCTATCGTATTCTATTCATAATTTCTGGCCAAAGAAATCTTTACATTACATTTTTCCACTCAATAAAATGTGTACCTTTATATATTTTTGACAATCCTCATATTCACGATTATTGGCCAGTCAAGATGTTTCGGATAGCGCAAAAAATGAACGGATGTATCCTTTTTTCCATATAGTGGAACTCTCTTTTATAGGCCTTCATTCGCTTCCTATTCTATGGGATGGCCAGGCAGCGGCAAGATAATCAGATGTCGGAAATAAACGGCTTCTGTAAGAATCAGGAAAGTGGCGTTGTATGCCTCGGATTGTGCCATAAGGGGGCGCTTTTATAGTAGCCGAGATTGCCTCTCGCATTCAACTCGACACGAATCTGCGAAACTTTGCAATTTTTGTATTATTATCGACTCGAATCAGATTTGATTAGATTGCTCTGGTATTGTTCTTTGGAATTGCGATATGGGCCGAGTTTCTATGTGCATGAAACAGACTTAACAAGATTCTGGAATAACCATTATTCTATTGTATATTCAGTATACAGTAACCGTGATAATGAATTCCGAAATATCAGCCTCATAATACAACTATAAAAGGGATGCACGAACTTATATAGGAAACAGTTCCACTCGGGAAAAGTATTAGCCAAGTACGGCCCACTTGTATTTCAGAATTGTAAATTGAATTTCAGAAAGGAGCATTCGTATTTCAAATGATATTTTCTGATAAACAGAAGACACATTCAGAAACGTGCTGGCGAACAATTTTCCAGCCACTTTTTTTTTGGCTAATCTAGCCATTTTTGCAATTTTTCTAACACAAACAAGAAATCTGACCATGTATCACGATTCTGACATTAGGAATTTAAGTCTATTGCTTAGATCCAGAATCTAGAGCTAGACCCTACTGACCTAGGGGTATTGACGTTAACGTATGACGTGATGGGTTGACAGTGAAAATGCATTCCAGTATAGTATTACTCAATTCGCGGGAATCAATGTCACCAGGTGGCGCTCGGTTTTCATCGTTCCATGTCAAAGCCACGTCAAAACTGGGGGAAAACAAACTCAATCCTCACTCAATCCCATTAGTGCCATATTAGCTTGTGTACTGTGTACTGACAAGAGTGATAACACTTTATGTCATTGACAAGTTTGACAACTACAGCTACAGCAAGATGTATGCAATGTAGTCTATGCCCTTTATCCATAGACAATAGTTTGTTTTCTCCCAGTTTGAAGTTCGTATTATGTAACCTAGATGTCGCTCACTTCGTGAATCTCGCGAATAAGGTATCACAAGTAGGGGCTACTATTGAAATGATATGCGTTGGAGTGGTTGTGACTCATGTGGTTGGTGGAGGTATTTCATGAGACATTTTATTTTCCACTTTATACAGTGTCATTCATAAAGTTGGCGGCATCATATGGGAAAAACTTTTATTAATAACTCATTTCGAAATTCGACTTGGATGTTAAGTTTTGCTTCGAAAAAGATGGAAATTGATCTACTCGTTCGAGGTCACGTGACTTTCACTACATGCAAAGAGTAACATTTTTTCAAATTAATCGCCGAAATCGGGCTTATTTGTTTGAATATCGAAAAAGTTTACTTGAAAAAGCTGTTTATATTTAAATTTCACACATGTGTCTCAAATTTCCTATTGCACTTTTTAGATTTTAATTTCTTTTAAATTTTGCGAAATTTTTGTAATATTTGAAGAATTGTTAATTCTACAAAACTACTTCATACCAGTAGCATTTTCATGCTACTAACTTTCAATTTCTAATTATCACTAATCATGGACAGAAATATCATTTTTTTCAGAAAATGATAATCCCTGCTTCCAGATTTTGTTATGTTTGATGCAAATCGTTAAGCATATGAAAGCGAAATCCATTTGAATGGACTTTTTCAGTACTAAAAAGATGCCAAAGCCATCATTCAGAGAAATATGCTGTGCTTATTTCTCTAAAAATTTATGTCCCTGTAGCAAGTTCGGTCTTGCACCAGGGCCCTGTTTCGACTTGCTACGTCCCTGGAAGGTTGGCTAGATACGTAAGGTTGTTTGATGATATCTTCATTGATGATTTTGGCATCTTCTCAGTACTGAAAAAATCAATCTAAATGAATTTCGCTTCTAAATGCTTGACGATACATAAACTTTGCATCAAACATAACAGAATTTTGAAGCGGAGATTATGATTTTCTGAAGAAAATCATATCTTTGTCGTTAATTAGTGATAACTAGCTAATTGAAAGTTATTAGCATGATGAAGCTACTGGTATGAAGTAGTTTCATCTAATTCACAATATTTTAAATATTACAGAAATTTCGAAAAATTTAAAAAAATATCGAAATCTAAAAAATGTGATAGAAAGTTCGAATCCGCGTCACATAATTATGTGAAATTGAAATTGAAACAACTTTTTCAAGTGAACTATTTCGATATTCGAACAAATAAGCCTACTTTCAGCGATTAGTTTGAATAAATGTCACTTTTGACATGTAGCGAAAGTCACGTGACCTCGAACGAGTAGGTCATTTTCCATCTTTTTTGAAGCAAAACTTGACGTCCAAGTCGAATTTCAAAATGAGTTTTTCCTATATGATGCGGACTTTATGAATGACACTGTATATTATATAAACAGTTATGAACCATTCGTGATATGTATTCCATTTTGTACATGAGTTACATCAATTCTAAGCATTCAAATTTTCATCACCCTATATATGGCAAACCGGACATTGTTTCAGAGGAAATCATATGAATCCTCATGTTGATGATCAAGATCCATAGTATGTCAAAATAATTGGCCAATTTTAGCCGTTTGTTTCCAAGTTTTCAGTGATTGGGTAAAAATCGAAATTAGACGTGGAGCGTTTATTTCTACTGAGGATTTACCTATCACGACTTATAGTCCAATAAATGAAGGAGGAAAAAAAGGCAAAGTTAAGCACTATTTTCATCTTCCGGTTGGAAGTAGCTTTTGGTACCTCATTAAACATGAGACAAAGTTTTTCTGTCAAAACGCGTGCGATGGCGGAGATAATGGCCCCAAAAGACCAGGAAAATGGGTTTTCAGCCAAAATCTCCTAAAATATGGCAGTTAGAGATTTTCGGTTCAGATAAAAATTAAAGTTCAGTTAATTTTCTACAAAAATAGTCCCTATCATTTTTCTCGAACATTTGCCCGGTTTCGAGAAAAACGGCACGAAGCGCACCTCGAATAATGAGCTTCTGTGTTGTATGCCGGAGAGCACAGTCCGTGTATTTACACATCGGCGTGGGGACAAATTATTCAATAACTTTGTTAAAAATGCATATTTTCTCATGATTCAAAGTTCATGTGAAAGAGGAATTCTGCTGCTATCATACCCTGCGTGGCCGCACGGTTTGTAGCAGACGACCCGAGCGCCACGTAGAGCACACACGCGGCGAACGACGGAGGAACGATAGTAATAAATTATAGCGTGTACATTCAGATATACTGTTTTTTTCCGGGATATCAAAGGTATGACTTATATACATCGATGGGAAGGTGGGAATTCTTCCGTTACACTGGTTAAGGTGTTAAAATGAAGAGCACGGAGAAAAAAAACACCGAAAAAAAGTGCGTTTTTTCCTTTATCCCGCTTTTTCTAATTTTATTGAAAAATGGACGACTTCGTCTAAAAAAGTGATTGCACAATCGAAAATTAGACCTTCTTAGCTTTCAAATGATGTACCATAGAAACCAATCGGATCATGTATAAATTTTTAATTGATGGTTGTTCACAAAATTTCCCCGCGATGCAAAAACAGCAAAAAATTGGAATTCAATAAACAAAGATTAAATGAAAATTAAAAAAAATTGGGGTATACAAATTTCAGGGATGCCAAAGGACCTTATGAGGATCCATAATCAAGAAAATTTTGAGTAAATTAGTGCAATACAAAAAAAATAGGAACAAATTCCTGGCGAGGTCAAAATTGACCGGGAGCAGAAAGTTTGACCCATGTTCCGATATGGCCAAAAGAGTCAAGCGTGACTCAATTCAAAGGGTCTGATAGCAGCAGAATTCCTCTTTCACATAAACTCTGAATCATGAGAAAATATGCATTTTCACCAAAGTTATTGAATAATTTGTCCCCTCGCCGATGTGTAAATACACGGACTATGCTCTCCGGCATACAACACAGAAGCTCATTATTCGAGGTGCGCTTCGTGCCGTTTTGCTCGAAACCGGGCAAATTTTCGAGAAAAATGATAGAGACTATTTTTGTAGAAAATTAACTGAACTTCAATTTTTATCTGAACCGAAAATCTCTAACTGCTATATTTTAGGAGATATTGGCTGAAAACCTAATTTTCTGGTCTTTTGGGTCCATTTTCTCCGCCATCGCACGCGTTTTCCAGTCAAACTTTGTCTCATGTTTAATGAGGTACCAGAAGCTACTTCCAACCGGAAGATGAAAGTAGTGCGTATTAATGTTAACTTTTTCCCTTTATTTATTGGACTATTAGAGCACTTAATTCAAATCGATGCAAAATATTCTAAACAGCCAAAATCAAATGATTGACACCCTGTAGCTCGAAAACTGAACTGTGTAATAAGGACGCTAATATCTGAAACATATGAAATTTCCAGGAAAATTAGTGGAAAGCCATTTTCCGTACTAAATGTGCGGGTCCTTTGTTTTTTCTACTGCTAATGCTATTAAGTCTCTCTGGTGGAGATGCACTATACATATATTTGTCACATTAGCAACAGGTTCTTCCTCGGGTTCTTCTCTCCATCCAATAACTTATCCTATATGAAAATCATGACAAGAAATGCACTTTCCAAATATTCCAATCAGTTATATCTGCAAGACCGAATAGAATCAATAAATATATCTAGACGCTGTTCTATGAGAACGTTCAGTTCGTCCAGTGGGAAATCTAGCAGCAGATCTTGTCGCCATCATTCAAACTACAAGACACACACTCTCGGAAAATCCCGATCCAATTTCCCGCTCCACGGTAATGAATACGAGAACGTATCAGCCAGCCAGGATTACCAGTACAATTTGTGCCTGACAAAGATCGTCCAGGTGGTATTTCATCTCCAATTCCTATCGCTTATCTCGGACGCGTTATGAATGGGAGAAATATTGGACTGGAAACTTGCATACACCAGGGATATGACTCATATTAGAAAGCTTCTGAATAATTTAAAAGGATTTTCATCAGTAGACAGACCGTACGGCTTCTGGTGCAATATGGAGAGTACTGAAAGGCGTGGCAAAGATAGGTCCGCCTTTCAAACAAATCAGCTAGTGTCTATAATTAGGCAAAGATCTATAACAAGAAAGGCATTTCACAATGCGTGGATTATTGAGATGGATCAGCTGATCTACTATTATCAGCGAAAATGGGTGCTCTGTGGAACTGGTGATCATGTATTGTACCTAGGTATTGGGATTTTTTGGAACTTCTGGAGATTATGATTGGCAAAGAGTTCCAAAGCTTTGCCGTTCTATAGACAAACGAGTTTTGGTGATGAGTTGTTCGACATATCTCAAGGTTGACGACGAAAGGATGTGCTGACTGGTATGAAATCAGTTCCCGTGGAAGTATCTATACGGTGGTCCAATGATATCAAAGAGACGCGTCTTTGACTCGAAATAATTTTCAAAACATCCATGAGCTCGAAAAAATTTCCGGAAATAATTTGACGTCTAGTGGAAATTCCAGGTGCTCGCAATTGCGGGCAACTGATGTAGTTCATTAGGAACGTTTTTCTCTTGGATAATTCAAATGAAATCACGCAATGTAGTTTTTACACCTAGTATCCATCATTTAGTTTTATTGCCCATTCCACTACGACTGGAAAAACTTTTTGCAGAGTTTAATGCTCCTTTTTTGTTATTCTGGATTGCCTCGCGTAGAGACCATCATTCTTGTTCTTCTCGATTTCTCGATGTGGCTGAAATATATCAGACAATACCAGACAGGATTCCGAAAAAATAATAGAAAATGTATTGATGTTTCAGTTGTTCACTGAAATAGTAGTAAACCTAGCAAGTACGGAAAAGTCACTTTATGCACGATCAGGTACACTATTTTTCCTACTAGCTTGCGGAAAAAATCCAAATTCCTCTTTACTGCTCTCATTTTAGTGTTGAAAGTTCTTTTCGCACTATTCAAACGGTTTTTCGTGCAGTAAAGTGACTTTTTCGCACGGTTTTATCGATTTAACGTGAGTAAAAGTGAAAATCGTGCGAAAAGTGAAAATTGTGCGGAAAAATACAATCTTGAGAAAAAGTACAACATTCGAAAAAAAAAATACTGCGGAAAGTTACTTTCCCGCACGCTCGTAGGAAAGTCATATAAACTGATGCAGGTTTTTCATAACAATTCGTAGCCATTAGTGAAATGAAGCCAATGAGGAAGTCACAAAACATAAATCTGAATGTTTTGCGAAATATATTCATAAAATTACGTTGGCAGCAATTCTCTTTCAGTTGTGGGAAATGTTAACAGATGTGTTTCGGTATAGAGAACTTCTATGATGATACCCCCGGGGAAGGTATACGGAACCAGAAATTCGTATAACTGGCACATAAGTTTATGGAAGTTACAAAACTAGACATTAAAATTTGATTTAATGATGCTACGATAAACTAAATGGGTAAGCACCCTGATTCTTCCGAGGAGCCACTGATTCCATACCATACAAGGTGTTTCCTTGCTATACATAAAAAAATGTCCACAATCAAAGTTTCAATTATGTCAACATGGTTTTCATTCTGATTTTTCAACAGAAACCGAAATCACCAATTTAGTTCAACATATCAATGATTGCCTCCAAATTACTAGAAATAATCATATTTGACTCAATTTACAATCACGTTCGAACTTCTCTATCTGAATTTCAACATGGTTTTGTGAAATCGCGTAGCACGGCAACAAATTTATGTACTTTCACCCAATATGTGTCTAATGCCCTTGACTGCAAAAATCAAGTTGATGTAATTTATACAGATTTTAGCAAAGCATTCGACCGTGTATCACATCAACAATTATTGAGTAAATTGTCTAGCTTCGGCATATCCTATGACATTGAGTTACTACTAAAACCTTTCCTATCAAATAGGAAGTTATTCGTAGAATATAATGGTGTCAAATCATTCACATTCAAGGCAACTTCAGGAGTACCACAGGGCTCCGATTCAGGACCTTTACTGTTCTTACTTTTTATCAATTATATATGTGATCGTATCCAGTCTGCTGAACTACTATTTGCTGATGACATGAAAATCTACAGAGAAATCAAAACTATTGATGACTGTCAACTATTACAACTATTACAACTGGATCTTGATCAATGATTGGTGCCTCAAAAATAAACTCTCTTTGAATACCAATAAATGTAAAGTCATGACTATCACACGAAAATCTACCCCAATTTCATTCGATTATCACTTGGATACTTCACAACTAGCACGAGTTCAACAATTCAAAGATTTAGGAGTTCTTTTTGACCAGAAGTTGACATTCTCCACTCATATAGAAAGTGTGATAGGCAGAGCTATGAAGTCTTTGGGATTTTTGATTCGTACCTGTGAGGAGTTCAAATCATTTGGTGCTTTGCGCAGTGTCTACTTCTCATTGGTGAGAAGTAATTAAATTAGATTACTGCAGTGTCGTATGGAATCCATGTCATTCCAAATATATCGAAGCCATTGAACCAGTGCAAAGAAAGTTTTTAAAATATGCATACTATAAAAAATATGGCGTGTATCCTCAAAGACACTATAGCTATGAGCTATTGCTGAACGAATTCGATTTATTTTCTCTTAAAAAACATCGCGAAATAATCGATTTAACTTTTATGCATAAAATAATCCATAATCATATCGATTCATCCTCATTACTTTCTCTGATTGATTTCAATGTACCACGATCCGTGTCAAGATCAGATATAACGTTCCGCATTGCTGTGCCCAACACACAACATCACTTCCATCATTGTCCCCTTACAACAATGTGCCGAAGTTACAACAATTTACAAAATATTGATATATCTTTTCTCTCGCTGTCTCAATTCAAGCATAGACTATTTAGTGCCTTGAGGAATTAGTTTCACATATCTTAGTTTATATTCTTTTCGAGTTATGTATAGATATAGGTATATATTTTTAGCGATCCAACTAATAACCATGTATTATTACATACACCTGTAAATGGGCGTAAGCCTGCTGGATGTATTAATATTGAATGAATAAATAAATAAATTGGTACTTTTGTATCTCTCTCATTATTTGTAACAACAAACGATATGTCCCATCTTGTTTTTATACTAGCTTAAGGGATCAATAAACATTTATTCATTTATTTGTTCATTATTATTATTCAATGATTGGGATTGAAGATTATAATTAACGCATATGCAAGCCTCATAAAATTGGACAAAAATTCTAGTGCATTATTCATATCTTCATGCCCACATTAGTAGATATAACATGTGCTAATCAAGAGGTACGTGAAGTATATAGCTTTCGAAAAGGAAATTCTGATTTACAATTCAAATGTCATATTTGAATAATGCCACCGTGCATATACTCTCAATTTGATTTAATCAGAAATATGGAGTACATATTCTCTGGTTACAAAATTACTTCCGTGATAGCAAAGTTACTTGTGATTCCAATTGAATTAAAATCGTGTTTTGTCTTGCATGGGCATCTTCCACATAATCCCAGATTATCACCGAAAGATGTTTTCAATTAACATAGTCCTGGATGCCTCCGGATGTAGCAATTTGAATAAATTCCGATTGCCTCGACAACAAGGCCCTAATATTTTGTGAAAACATCAGGAAGAGGCTGATTTTAAAAAGAATCTAGAATTACAAAAGGGATTATCCTAAGCCTTAGCTAAGCAGCTAATCGGATGGAAACAGGGAAACTTTGAAAATGGTGGTGAGATTACACAGTGAGAATTACAATCATTGAAAGAATAAACTGCTTATACTAATGTTTATTATACTAACATCATGAATTATATTTTGGAATTAGATACCTGTGGAGATGCTGCGGCAATAATTGAATAAAAATAATACTAGTAGAAAGGGTTGTTAGATGAAAAATAAAAATTGAAGTACGAAACTCAGAACTGATTAACCTACAGGGTATAATTTGATTGATGGCTGAAAATATAGAATATGATACCTCACCGTTTTTCACATTTCGAAAGTTTCTTCAAGAGAAAATAAAATTTCAACATCTCATAGCTCGAAAGTTAAGATTAGAGCATATTTTCATATGAAATGTTCTTCTTAAAATGAGCTAAGGAAACAGATTCTATATTTTTATCCATCAATTAAATCACACCCTGTCTAGTAGGTTCGATGAAATGTATCATCATTTAATTCATTTTGATAGTTTAATCTTAGGACGATTATCTCTTTCGAATGCGTTCGTTCGTATATTTCAAACGTACAGAATGAACAAATAGAAATGAGGTAATTATATCTATTTGGTAAACACTGAAATTCCGTCGGTTTTCATTACATTCCAGCTATCTCGCAGAGTTTTCTCCATAATACTTGTTAAAATAATTACGAAATGGGAAATGTTCGTTTCTGTCCATCCGCTTCCTGTTTTCATCAAGATCTCGATCTGGATACAAAAATCATTTAATTAATTCCCAACATTTCCGAACCGCACTCTTACCAAGACTAATTACTACTTCTTGGGCACTAAATTCAGTTCAACAATATTCGCAGATGGTATCGCCATTTTAATTTGCATGGAAAACAGGAAAAGCCGAGAAATAATTCGAATTCTTTTGTCTAGCTGCAGTGCCGGACTTGGGAAAAGTATAGAATAGAATAGAAATATTCTTTCGTCTATATAGAATAGGAGTTAGATAGATATATTAGAGCTGGACTCAGTGAATCCAGTTATTTTGAATTGACAAATATACCAACTTATCATTTCTGAATATCTGACCCTTTAGTGATCTTGTTCAAGATGTTCATACGTAGTTGCAAATTGAATATAACGAGGTTATTAGGTATATTAGAGATGAACTTAATGAATTCAGTAATTTTAAATTGACAAATGAACCGATTCATTCTCTTCATTGAACTCATTCATTTCCCTCACAGTATTCACGATGAATCAACTCACAAAAAATAAATGCTACAGGTATTTTATCATAGTGGGAAATGTGCAAGAAAGTAACATGTACCCTTACGAAAAATGTTTATGCTTGTCCCCCCATCAGCTGTTCTATCATTTCCAATTTGCCAAGTGATTGGTATGTTTATAGCGAAAAAATTAATTCTACAGGGTGATTCAGGTTTTAAGGCACAAACTAAAATGGGAGATACATCTCATCATTTTGATCAAAAAAGTTTATTTAAACATAAGTCCGATCTCGTTTATTAGCGGAGCTACAGGGGGTCAAAGTTCAATTATTTTTTTCTATTAATTGAAATATCTCGCTTACTCTTCAAGATATCGTGTTGAAATTTGATGTGGTCAATACTTTCTAGAAGATCATCATTTGAAGCCATTTAAAGATTTTGAAAATCTACAGGGAGATTCGTTTTTGGGGGTAGAGGATTCTTTATTCCCCCCAAACTTTTTTATAGTACGCCTCTGGCATCATTCAGTGATAAAATTGTGTGGTTCGTTCAATTTACAGGCTTCTTTGCTCTTCCATTTTTTTCGGGAAACAAACTGGTTTTGAGATAAATAAGCATATACGTTCTAAAACATGTTAATTTAGCCTATGTTTCGCTTACATTTTATTTTCGCTGAAAATGCAATGAAATGTACTCTCTAAAATTGCAATCACGAGTCCAATCTGGATCAGTATTGGGTATAAAGATGGTAAAAAGTCAAGGTTTTTTTTCAGTTGAATAAAATTTAAGTGAAACAGGCAAAATTAACATGTTTTAGAACATATATGCTTATTTATCTCAAAAACATTTCGTTTCGAAAGATGCCAGAGGCGTATTACGAAAAAGTTTGGGGGGAATAAGGAAGCGTCTACCCCCATAAACGTATCACCCTGTAGATTTTGAAAATGTTTAGATGGCTTGAAATAATCATCTTCTAGGAAGTAATGACCACACCGAATTTCAAAATGATATCTTGACAAGTAAGAGATATTCCAACTAATAGAAGAAAATAATTCAGCTTTGACACCCTGTAGCTCCGCTATTGAACGAGATCGGACTAATGTTCATAAAAACTTTTTTGATTAAAATGATGAGATCTATCTTCCATTTCAGTTTGTGCCTCAAAACCTGAATCACCCTGTATATGACATCATTAATTTTGGTTTGATACGAACCGAACTCAACCCCATTCCAGAAACTCATAGAGATTCCTTCTTTCTTCTCAAAATGTTTTTCTATGATACGATTGTGTTCTGATACTCTGGTTTTGAACTTGAGACCTGTTTGACCAATGTAGCACACTTTACAATCAGCATTTTTACAATTCAATTTATAAACACCAGATTATTTGGTATCGATTTGGAATCCTCACGACCTTGCACGTCAAATTAGACATCTTCTGAAGAGAATTTTTTTTTATCGCTTGAAGCGCACGAAAGGGAATCCCTATAATGTTCAAAGAACACCGTGCGTTCCTAGGGAGGATAGGGACAGGAGGTAGGTATTGGAATTTTTTTGGAACTTTTGGAGATTATATGTTGTTGGGAATACTTCCACAGGCAATGAATTCCAGAGCCTAGCCGTTCTATGGATGAAGGAGTCTTAATAAAGTGCAGTTCGACATCTTTCGAGGTTGACAACGAAAGGATGTGCTGACTGGGCTTGTCTAGTTCGTCTGATTGGTATTGCTAGTGGAGGGATGATAGCAGAGATTTCCGAAGAACATTTCCCGTGGAAGTATCGATAGAGAAGTGAAAGGTCGCCGACCTTTCTACGGTGTTCCAATGATGTCAAAGAGTGAGTGAGTGTTTCGTCACCTACCAGGCCGTATCTGCGCTTTGTAGATCATGAGAAGCTGTTGAGGTGTAAAGTAGCTTTTCGCACGGAACAAGAATCCGAGTTTTTGTGAAGCAGCTTTTGCGATGGATCTGACATGATTATCCCATGAAAGAGTGTTGCTGATGGAAATACCGAGCATAGATATGGTGATCCATTCCTGAAATTTGAATCATCCAAAATTGAAGAATGGAGAGCGAACACACCATAATGTTCTACCCATCTTGGCAACTACGAAATAGTCCGGCCAGGCCGTCCGTGGTCCGGTGGGACCCGTCAGACTCCGGAATTCCGGACCGAGCTGTCATTGACGTCGCTCAAGCTCACTCCGGAGCCCGGAGGCAACAACGTAAACAAAAACATTTCTAATTAAAGTTAGATGAAACGAAAGCCGCAGTTTGTGATGTGGCGACGTAGGTTTAGGGCTTTCTTTCTCGCCGTCGTATTTCCAGTTATTTCCAGGTGAGATTCTGTCGGATGTTTCCCAACATATAACGGTGCCAGATGTCCATTGATGAAATTTATTTCTGGAAAATACTGGATAAGACACAGAATCATCTCCATAGTTACGTTGAAAAATCATAAAAATACGTCATGAAAATTCAATTAACAGGATTAATTATTTAAATATAAGGGAAAACCATGTTAGACCCTGTAAGACCAACAGGGTTTCCCATTATTTGAAAAATTGATCCTGTTTATTCGAGTTTCATAATGTTTTTTTATATTCTTCCAACGTAACTAGATAAATGTTTTACCTTCATGACTAATTTTTCATATGGCTGATGATTGACATATGTATATCCGAAACAAGTACCCCTTGATGTATGATTGTTTCACAGTGAACTGTCGTGCAGATGATTTTGTTTTTTAGTATTTACTACCGCAGTCCACTTTGAGAAATGATGGACTTCTACCAGAGATCAATTATTTCTAGATTCAACGATTTGTACTCTAAATGATTACAAGGACTCTCAATTCCTATGGATTCCTAGTCTTTTCTGTATATTCAATGAATTTACAGTAATTTCCGAATGATTTCCTGCACTTCCTAGTGATTTCCAGATTTATTCATGAATTCAAAAAATATTTTTGACTTCCTGAACTCTCCAAGAAAATCCTAGGAGTTCCTATGCTGACTAACCGATTTCTAGATTAATTTATGATTAGCTTCCCGAAGTTACCAATAATTCCCAATTACTTCATATCCACTAATCCAGTTCTCAGAGATTTGAAATGATAATTTTGAACTTCCCAATCAGCTCCTATAAATTCCTACAAATATACAATCAACTGTTTTAATTTCCTAGAGTTTCAAGATCACCCAATGAATAAGTTCCATCGATTCCTGACTTCGTTATCAGTACTTTTCATTGACTCGTCAGGCTTCCAATCAATTCCAAATAATTTATCGACTTCTTGGTAATCCAAGTGACTTTCTATCATTTCCAAAGGTTTAACTGATGAAGTCCTATTGTGTTCCAATCACTTCTATAACTTCTCATCCAATCCCCAGAAGTTCAACTGGACTTCCTACTCAAGAAATCCCAGACTTCCTGGGCTACCCAATGAATTTCCAGGACCAGTCGATTACTTCTCAGACTCCCTAGTTTCTAGTGATTCTTTAGATGACTCCGTATTTCCTACCAAATAACCTGTTTTTTATAATGACTTCCTAACTTCTCAAGGTATCCATAGTAGTTTTCAATGCCTCCTCAGACTTTCAATATCATCCTAGGAATGTCCCTACTTCCTGTACTTCCAAGTTAATCAGTGACTCTTACTTATGAATTCCCATTATTTCCCAATGACTTCTATAACTTTCCATTGAATTCCAAGTAGTTCAACTGGACTCCCTACCCAAGACACCTGGGCTATCCAAAGTATTACCATCAGTAATTTTCAATAACTTCCCAGACTTCCTGATGTGTTCCTAGTGATTCTCAATGACGCAACGAATACCCTTGTAATGTATAATAACCCCTGAAACTGCTCACTTGATTCATAACAATATTAAATAACTTTCTAGTCTTTCAAGATTTTGGGAATTTCCAGATTTTTCGTACATCCAAATGATTTCCTAGAATTCCCGGAGTTTGGAATGAATTCTCAGCTTCTCAGTCAACATACAGACTATCAAACGATTCAAAAGACCCACTCAATGGAATTCCAGTAATTTCCAATGATTTTTTCTTAGTAGGAAAATGAAGTTATTGTCTGAACCAATGATATCAATTCCAATACAGATACATCATATTAGAGCCATGATGGTTTTGGGAAAATCCACCGAAACTTTATTGATACGTTCAAAAGAAGCCCTAATCGCTCATTACCATTAGCGTAAACATGGAAAAAATGAGTAGAATAACTGTTTTCGATTTTATAACGACACCATAACCTCTTTTGACCCTTGCAAAACATTATACGTAATTCGATATACTATACCAACACGTAGAGTGCATCTATATGGAACGACATCAGATAAAGTAAAGGCGCCGATCTGAAGACAGAAACGGAAATATTGAGAAATACGATAGTCTCGATTTCACGGAAGGTGAACAGCATACAAGACAATTTTTTTTCTCCAAGCAGCAGGAATAGTCGGTTTTCTCTGGTACCTAACAGGCAGGAAATGTGTACTTTCTCTGACTAGGCAGAAAAAGTTTGTTGGTGTGCAACTTCCCAAGTAATTTGAATGAAATTGGTGATCAAAATTGACACTGACATTGGGTACCAATCAATAAATCAATCAAAATATGCTTTATTATCAAATAATAATATCTTTTAGACAAAGCGTGTATATATAAATGTAAATTAAATTAATAACATTTGATGAATGAATAAAAATAGTCACTATCATATGAAATTGATTTTAATCAAAACAGTCCCATATTGAAAGTCGCATGCAAACACATACATAAATATGTAAACAGTCATATACACTTTTTTTAAACATGGAATTTCATAAAAATCATTTGAAATCCAAAACTTCAAAAATTGAAAGTTTAAAAAATCTTCAAATTCTACGGTATATCTTTAATATTATTTGGTCGTTTCTTGAATACATTTTACGTCTCTATTGATAATATGCAATTTCAATCAACACACAAATGAAGAAGAAAAATTATTGATGCAATCGAATAACTGTCAAACACATAAAACGTTTAGTGTGGTTACACCGCCTACTAAGTGAAATAATTATGAAAAAATAGACTGATAGCCCTGTGGATCATCGTATGAGAGGAACAATTTTAGTATTATTATTCCAAATGGGAAGATCATGTGATAGGTACATGTTTCAGATAGTTTCTGTACGAGTAGCTGAATTCGAAAAAATACGTTCCTATCTTAGATTCTTCAATATCATGAGTTAATTTCGAAGGTTTTCATCTTGACTCAAACAAGCTATTGACAACCTGCAGACATTGATCAGAATATCAAAACATTTTGAATACTATCGGTTTACTAATGATCTTTAAATTTCAAAGCCCACCAAGTGTCGATATATCAACGAATTCATGTCACAGCCAACTTATTCTTTTTGAATAAAAAGCAATTCAATAGCGAATTAAGAAATAAATGCCACTTTCTGATACATGGTTGGATAGAGAATTTCAAGGCGAAAAAGATAGACTGAAGAAACTTACAGGGTGACATATAAAAAAAAAGTTGGGGTCACTTCCGGTCAAACAGATGGTTGAAAAAAATTGTCGTTAAGTTTGTAAAGTGCGCTACCATTTATTATATACCCCCTGTGAATTTCAAAATTTTATCTCTTCAAATAAAAAAACTACAGGCTGCTACATGTCTCCTTTGTCACCCGGTATATCATCAGGCGAGGCAGTCAATCTACCACTTTGCTGCCTAGTAAATCAAATAACAATTCCTAACGAGTGACGGAGCATCAAGAAATAGGCAGCGAAAGTTTAAAAAAATCTAGACGAAGTTTCTCGGTGTTAATATTCCATGTATCTGAAAATCTTCTACTTATTTTCTATAGAAACTGGATCACCCTGTATAATCTCCTAAATAAAGCTAATAGAACATCAGCTTGGTGAACCCCGATTCTAAATTAAAATTCGAGTGAAGTAAAATACCAAAATTCGATCCAACTTTCCCGCCCTTAGATGCTTCGCTCAGCATGTTGGCATTATATTGAATTACGTTAAAATTCAAATTCGCCAGCAATTTACTGGCGAGCATCGCGTTATAATAACAGGATAGGGGTTATTATACCCTCGCGGATTAGGGTTTCACGAGACTCGAAATTCGAGATTTCTCGTCTTGTCTCGAAATCGAGACGAGATCGAGACGAGACTAACTTTTTCTTTTAGAGACGAGATCGAGAAAAGCACTTCGAGATTTTTCGAGATCGAGAAATTATTTCGAGATTTCTCGATCTCGAACTGCAGACTGCAACTTGCAATATATCTATATTCAATTAGTTATTTCTATTACGGCTTCGTTTCTTTCACAAATAACATGAAAACGCAGTGCCCTAACACGACACGAACTGTACTGACGGATTCATCACATAATTCCAAAGATTAGTAAACAAACAACCCTCCTGCATCCCGCTACTGTTGCCAGTTCGAAACACAAGGGAGAAATGAGAATGAGATCAATGATTATCATTATATTTTTATGAGATTCAAACAAAAATTTTGAAGTTTTGTACAATGCTATTTTATATTTCTTCATTACAATAATTAAAAGATAATCATTATTATTATCAGTCTGGCCTTTCAGGGTAAAGAAATGCCATGAAGGGAAAGGGCCATAAATTCAACTTTATTTCTATTGTATTCTTTAAAAATGTTAGTCCAAGCTTATTACTATATCACTTCGAAGGATATTCTTATGGTAGACTTATGGCACCATTTTTGCATAAATTTCACTATGCAGTACTTCGACCCCTACTATTGAGATAAAATAATTTGCTCAATAATTTTTTTTTCGAGAAACGCCTGTTTCGATTATAAAAAATGAGTTTGTTGCTGTTGCTGTTGCTGTTACATTCTTCACGAACGAAGAAACAATTTTAAACTTTCACCTTTCGTACCTAGGTGAATTTAAAAGTATTGATAAAAGATTAGGTAAATTGAAACATCAAGGTTTCGTTAAATTTTCATTTTTTATATTCTTTATTTTTGTGCTGATATTCGGCGTTTTTTTTTATACGTGGCTTCTAGGTATAGCATATAGCCTCTGTATTTTGACGTAATTTTTTTATAGAGAAAATTCAATACCCTGTATTTTGGTGCAGCCTTATAACCTATACATAGCATTTTTTAATAACGGTCCCTTTTTGTTTTCGAGACTCTCGAAATTTCGAGAGTCTCGAATCGAGAACGAGAAATTGTCTTCGAGAAAAACATCGAGACGAGAGTTTGTTTATTTCTCGTCTCGATGATCGAGACGAGACGAGAAAGTGCCTTCGAGACGAGATTTCTCGTCTCGATGAAACCCTATCGCGGACTAATTTTAGACCAGTAATTTTTAAGGAAATTGAAATCGAAGATATGCAAAATTTTGAAACTTCGCGATAATGTCATATTGTCAACGGTATAACTACAAGTGGTGGTAATTTTTTCATAATTTCAACTAGATGCACGAACTCCGTCCACTCGTGAGATTTCTCAATAGCAACAAACTGCTAATCCATAGTTGAAATTATTCTTTCTGCAACTAACACGAAAGTCGTCCATTTTGATACCTAAATTAGCTCTTGAATTGACGTTTCTATTACTGACATATAAAAATAGGTATGTTGCTAGGCAACACTTTTAGTTCCTATGAGCTAAAATCGGACTTGAGCTCCTAGGAACTGAATAGTAGATTGTTTTATTAGGATCAAAAGTGACACTTTGTTTGACAAGCGAATTTTGCATTTGCGAGGCGGAGCGTTTAGCGAAGCCGAGCGAAAGCAAAATTTGCGAGTCGAACAAAGTCACTTTTGATCCGAATGAAACATGCTATTTTTTCTGCAACCGAAACAATTAACTCAAATAAACATTTGAAGTAACCACCAATGCCGTGCCACATGTATGTAATGCAACAAATATTGACAAATAATCCATGTGATGAGAATATTCTACCTGCATTAACAGCAGGTTAGGTTTTCTAGGATGTTCGAATTGTAGTTTCAATATAAATATAACCACAGAGTGACATATTTGTGTATGGACCAGGTGCTCTAATGGCAAATACCGCGCCAGTGCCAGCTATAGGAACAAGACGTGGAAAATGTTAGGTTAGTGAGCATATCAACAATGATAATAGTGATTATTTATTCCTCTCCATACTACACTGTGTTTTACTTGATAATCAAATGGAGCATAACAATATCGTTGTTTGAGACAAAAAAACTATTGCTTGTCGTGATTATTCAAAAACAAGTTATCCATCCCGAGAATAACGAATGAAATACAGATCAAGCAAGTATTTGAATCTTGAAGGCTTCCCTGATCAAAACAAAAATACTTAACTGATGAGATGCTTCTAATTACAATACTTAACTATAATAAGGTGTATTTATATCTCCAGCATGGGTATGAAATGCCAAATCTTCTGAAATCGGAAACAAATCAGGTATGCGTCTCAACCCAAATAACCAACCGTCACAATGTTGTTCATTCTGGATGACGTCCAGTAGATCATTTTTAGTTCCTAGGAGCTAAAGTTCAACTTCAGCTCCTAGGAACTAAAATTCAACTTTAGCTCCTAGGAACTAAATATGTTGCCTAGCAACATACCTATTTTTGTGTCAGTAATAGAAACGTCAATTTAAGAGCTAATTCTGGTATCAAAATGGACGACTTTTGTGTCGGTTGCAGAAAAAAGTATGTACTAGAGATCACATCCTTTTGTTGTCAACCTAGAAATATATCGAACAACCCTTCAGTATACTTCGTTCGTCTATAGAACGACAAAGCTTTGGAATTTTTTGAATAACAAAACTTTGAAAAACAATACAAATTCTACCTTTTCTCCCTATCCTCCCTAGGTACACACGATCTTCTTCGAACATGATAGGAATTTTCTTTCGTGCGCTCCAAGAGTATGAACAAAAATAGAGGAGAATCACAAAAAAAATTCGGAATTAGTGTTTTCAATGGGGTTGTAGGTACACACTAGTCGAATACGCCGCATACCTATTTTGAATTGATCATTCGGTGTATAAATAGTATAGTTGATGCAGTCATTCGTTATTTGAAATCATCGCAAATATTTTTTTGATCAATCATTAAATTCGGCGCCTAGTTCGATGACGTCATGAATAGAATTCTGTGATTAAATATGACCAATGACAATATTGTAATATATTCACATTCACAGAAGACAATATAGTCTGACCTGGTCCCTAATAATAATTAATTGAAAACTTATATACTTGCAAGATGCTTCGGTATCAATTAAAATATCCTAGTATTCCTAATGATAATCGAGATTTTATTTATTCCCAAATGTTTTTGTGGCTCCTAAATCGTCAGATCCATGTTTCTGCTAGTCAAGATGCGAATATTCAAAGATAATCCTCATATTCTCTGATTATATATTTGTGTGTTGTGTTCTCTGTTATCTGCAGTGAGTATTCAGATCAGAAAAAAATCATTCCATATTCCAGAAATATCGTTGCACTTGTCTATCAGAAATTGAGAATTGATACGTGAGTCAAATCCGGGGTTGCGACGATTTAAATCAAATGATTCAAATCGCGATTTGAATCATGATCTAAATTGAATTATAAATTGCTGTGAAAACAAGTCACCAAAGTAGATAACTCATCAGGAAATTCAATGAATGGACGTTTATTAAAAACTAAGTGTTTACATTCATTATGTAAGTGCGAGTGTGAACAAAAACGTTACTCAGGCAAACCTATAAAACACATAAAAAAATATGTGTTTAGGAAGTCAGTTGTAATCTCGGTTGTAATACTTATAGTGGAAAACTAAATCAGCGACTTTTTCGGTTCCCAAACGATTTCTTGTCGAAAATACTCTTCTGACAGCTGCTGAAGAAGCTGTAGCAGATAACAGTTGTTATATGGTGGGCAGTACTTTTTGAATAGCATCGAAATTCTGTTGGGATTTCCACCAATTCAAAGCTTTTGAAGTTTTGAGAATTTCTTCATCGAACAGTATGTCGGTAAAAGGATCTGATTTTGCCAGGAATTGAATTATTAGTCGCAAGAACTCACTGGGAAGTAGTTTTTTTGCGTCTTTCAAAGCACAACTCTTTTCGTCGTCTGTTGAAGCTGATAAATACTAAAAAATGTTGTGGTTTTGTCGGATCTAGAAGATATGCAAACAGATGATATTGAGTGATGCATTGTTCGTATCGGTGTCCAAATTTTTGTACTTGATTTATAGTACAATCTGTCTTTTCAAACGTTGATTCGATATTTTTGAATTCTTATACGTCATCAGTAATGGTTGCATCAGTTCTTTGATGCCTATCAATGGCAACAGAAATAGGCTCCAGAATCGCTGAATAGTCTTCAGCAGATCCAAAAAAGTCTGTATACATCAAAAAAATCTGTATAAATCAAGAAAATCAAACTCTGGTCGAATCTTGTATGGTGTTCTCGGTTGATTACTTCACGCGTTTTCCCAAGTTCTTCATGTAGTACTTCCAAATAATTAAATAACATTTTTCACTGAAAAAGACCCATTTTCCAGAATTTTCCATTCCAAATGTGCAAATTCTTCACCGACGAACATTGCGTTTTATTAACAAGATGGAGACCGTTATAATGTCCTGGCGAACTAATTTCACAGCGAAGGGTTCTCTTCTTGTGAAATTACAACTATCTGCCGGAAAATCTCGGCTCTCGAAAAATAAATTAATTTGTCTCGAAGACAAATAGAAAATGGGATTGAAAAGGGGAATTGATGGGACGTAGTAGATTTGAATGATTCAATTTGACAAAGAAGACTGCCAGGGCGGGAATATCTGGTGTGGCTAAACTTTATACACCATCCATTCGAATTATCTTTGAGCGTCTTTGTTTCCTGAAAAACAAAGTTATTTCCATGGGAAACATTAATTCGTGTAGTCGTTAAAGGAAATTTCGCTTCTGAGTTCTGAAGGTATTTTCCTGAAATTGGTCGAGGTGACAAAAAGGATTTCATTAAATACTGTCTGTAGGTTAATCGTGGAGGTATGGTACATTCATTATTCCAGATTTTTTGGAATTTTCTCTCCTCGTTTCTATAGAATGAAAATATGAATATCATTCCAATATACGTGTAGTTATAGGACAAATCAGATGATTTGCCCAAAAATGTCACTACATTCAAAGAATTTTCCTATCAGAGAGCCTAAAATGAAAATTCACTAGCTTGTCAGTGACAATTTGTATTGAAAAAAGTTTGGAGAAGATAAATAAAGGTACCTATATAGTTAGCTTTGGACGTTTCTGGAACGAATCTGCTCCCGTTTTCAACATAAAAAATGGATCTCCGATTTTTTCAATCGCAAATTCGTATTCTTCCTGCCACTTTTCAGTTCTAAGTGACAATTGGTGACGTTGGCAATTAAATGAGTTACAGGTCGTTTTCATCAATCAATCTTGAATTTACCATCTTGATTTTCAGATTCCAATAGTGAATACCATGTTCTATCGATATCAACTGAACAGGAAGCAATGCTATTGTCTCCGTTCAGAAGAATGCAAGCAGATTCCTTGATTTTTCTTTTCTGGTTGTTATCTTCTTTTCCAATGATTTTAATATTATTCCACTCTGCCATACGTTGTCCATTTTCAGTAAGGATATGTTCAGCTAGTTCCACCTGTGAAACCAAGAGACCTCTTTCAGTAAGGACGAAGGAACATAAAAACAATATGAAGAAAAGACACATCGACGAATCGAAACTAGCTGAACATATTTCAATAGAGACAGAATTTGCAGATTTCTCTCTGGTCGGGCTACAATCTTTTTTCATCGGGATTGATAATGCAACTTCTGTTCCTCGGTTATCAATTTACTATATTTATTAAAACGAGGAGAGAAATTCCTGAAAATCTTGAGGAAATAATGGATTAATGTTGTATGTTGTTCTTATAATTCACTAGTTGGATTGAGAATTTTATTATTGACCAAATATACCTTAGTGAAGAAAAACGTTTAAGATCGCATACATAATGAGTGTTCTATAATAATAGTAGAAAAAAAGAAACATAAAATATTGTCACCTTGTATGAGGTGATCTCATGTAATCATTATCGTGAGCTGTACTTGAATTACGAACAGATGTCATAACAAACATGTCAATTATTATCTTATGTATATCTCTAGGTGAAATTGGGTTTGTTAGTCATATTGCAAAATCACACCCACTGGTATGTGTTTCCACTGCATCTTTTAGAGGTCGGCTTCAGAACGACTTCATTTGTGTCACTGAGTCATATTCGTCAGGATTATATCTATAGGATTGACGTGATTATTTACCTATAAATAGTTATAACGAGATGTTTACCATATTTGTATTCCCCAGGCGTAAAATTCTAATGAGATGTATTCAAATCTATATGGGAATTATATCGGAAAATTTTCCTTTTTGAAAAATGTACCTACAGGTAACTCGTTTCTTTCATTTCACCAAACACTACGAACTACGAAAATCGGAAACCGTAAACAACTAAGCATCATTTCAAGTTTGTGCTCTCGCCATCGCAGTAGGATCAAAAAGAATGAAATTAACAAATTTTGATACATTCATACAGAATTTCTGGAAATTCTTGGTAGATTGGAGCATATTGCTGTGTTTATTGTACAGGGCGCTATTTGGGTAACTAGTCAAACTTCAAGGAGTAATTTCTTAGGTGATTCTGAAACGATGAAATGAACATAGGCCCAGAAATGCATAGTTTTCGAAATACAGGATGTCAAACTCTCTTGAGAAGTCCTTCGTTTTCTTGAATCTGGTTAGTACTAAACCTACCCTTCACTACCACAAAGAGCACTGTCAAATTTCAACAGAGTCGGGTGAAGGATTACCGCAACTTTCAGGAAAATTCGATACTTTGTTTCTAGAAAAAAATGCATTTCTGAGCCTATGTTCATTCAAAGTTTTCGTCTTAGAGTCCTTCGTTTTCGTGAATCTGGATAGTACTAAACCTGCCCTTTACTACTATAAATAACACTGCCAAATCTCATCAGAATCGAGGTGAAGGATTACCGCAACTTTCAGGAAACTTCTATACTCTATTTCTTGAAAACAATGCATTTCTGAGCCTATGTTTATATTGACTGTTCGTCTGAAAGTACTTCGTTCTCGTGAATCTGGATAGTACTAAACCTGCCCTTTACTACTACAAATAATACTGCCAAATTTCAACAGAATCGGGGAGTATTACCGCAACTTTCAGGAAACTTCGATACTCTGTTTCTTTCCGTCTTAAAATCACCCAAATAATGACATCTGGAAAATTTGCCACTTGCTTGAATAACCCCATGTACACACATGACTTCGTAGATTCCTTATATTATAGTAAGAGAACAAAATTCGACCGTCATCTGATAACGAAATGTATTTCATCGAATCGCACTTTCCTGTGCGATAATTTGCACCCAATTCCACGATTAGATTACGTAATAAGAATTATGCCATTCAATACTGATTTAATGGTGGATCTCAAAAACCTACCAATCAGAGCCAAATCCATGGCACTGCAATTTATTTGCTGCCATTATCCTAGACAAACAAGGAAAACCAATTAAGATATTTGAGAGGAACACTGCAGAAGAAGATTTTCTGGATGCATTCATCCAGAGAAACAGGCTGTCCATTCGCCTGGCATCAAACATGTTCTCTTCTTTTGTAGTTTCCAATTTTTCCTGGTATTATTTAGTACGAGTAGCTTAGTTACGACCTATAGAATGGTCAACATCTGAGTTGCGACAATATAATATGAAGATCAGTGACGGACCCTGTCCGAATGCCAAAACAAAATAAACACTTCAGCAGACCAGTCCCATACAGAATATAATTTCCTCGTAGCCCGAATATGTTTACATGCGTAATCAATTTTCCACCTAAGACCCACATGTGCTCTCACACCGTTTCCATAGATAGACGCAAAATGAGATCGTAAATTGCCTCTCGACGAGATAGGATCTGGCCGAGATTATCTCCGAGCCCAGTGCCAAGCGTGAATGTACCAATAACATGCCTCCCAGTGAACTAACACTCTTCGGGCTCCAAGAATTCGAAATAATTCAGGAGCTGTGGGCCTTATTCGTGCCAAGTTTCGCGCATAGCATCGTCGAATGATACGATCATCTCGCGAAAGTCGGGTGAGATATCGCGGTGCTTATGTGAAAGTTGATATGGTTGTACCGGATGAACATCCATAACGTTCCATACACAGTGAAGTAACTGTAATGAGGACTAAGTTGAAGTTGCAATTCGGAAGTCAAGAAGACGGCTAACTTGGCTTACCTGGTATTCCTTTGTGGTCTTCTGGGGTTGCAACCACCGTCCTGCAAAGGGGGTGCGTTGATTTTATTTGAGAGTAAGATTACCAGTCCCCAAAAAATGAGATTGTCACGTCAAACTACGTATATACAGGGTGTTATTTAAGTACGTGGCCAAACTTGAAGGGGTGATTCTTTGAGTGATTCTAAGACGAAAGGTTCATATAAACATAGGTCCGGTAATGCTTCGTTTTCAAGATACAGGGTGTCAAAATTTTTAAAAGAAATCGTTTTTTTCGTAAATATCTTAATAACCCTTCAACCGATTTCATTGAAATTTGGCAGTGTTATTCAAGGTCGTAGAGGGCTATTTCAACCCTAACTATATCAAAATTATCATGTCCAGTGGCGTCCCGGAAGGCACTGTAACCAATATTTTTTACAGAAAAAATGTGCGCCACTGATTTTTCTGCAATTTTTGTATTTGTTCCACATTGAGCAACTGAAATTACAACTTTTTTATATCTAGAATTTTTTTCGTATCTTGCTTTGTTTTTGAGAAAAAACATAAAAATCACTTCATGGCACGTCCCTGGCAAGATACGAAAAAAATTCTAGATATAAAAAAGTTGTAATTTCAGTTGCTCAATGTGAAACAAATACAAAAATTGCAGAAAAATCAGTGGCGCACATTTTTTCTCTCAAAAATATTGGTTACAGTGCCTTCCGGGACGCCACTGGACATGATAATTTTGATATAGTTAGGGTTAAATTAGCCCTTTACAACCTTGAATAACACTGCCAAATTTCAATAAAATCGGTTGAAGGGTTATTAAGATATTTACGAAAAAAACGATTTCTTTTAAAAATTTTGACACCCTGTATCTTGAAAACGAAGCATTACCGGACCTATGTTTATATTAACTTTTCATCTTAGAATCAATCAAAGAATCACCCCTTCAAGTTTGGCCACGTACTTAAATAACACCCTGTATATATTTAAAAATTACATGCGCGTTTACCGAAGAGTCAAAGTACTACTGGTACTGGTGGAGGACGATTGCACGTCAGCAACTAGTCCCTAATGGGACCTTTTTCTTGGTTTTATTGAGAAAATTCTATTATAAAAATAATGAGAATGACCTTTTTTCTTAAACGTCTGTCAACTATATTTTATTCATGTCATTAGTACATACATGATACCTAATACAGGGCATTCTATCAAAATCAACATAAACATATTCAACACCCCTACTCAATTTAAATAATTCACAGAATGTTTTAATTGCAAATTGAATAATAAAAATGAATCACATAATTAGTATGCCTTCACATTCAACATGTTTCTGAAAAATTCAAATTTATCTTTACAGAGTGATTTTGTAAAAATATCAGCCACATTTTGGTTTGAAGGAACATACATCATTTTTATCAGTCCCTTAGCTACAGTATCTTTTATGAAATGAGCTTTGATGTCTATATGCTTTGTCCTCTTACTATTTTCAAAACTTTCGATGGAATGTAGAGCACTTTGATTGTCTATCATTAGAATTGTTTTCAAGTTTTGTATACCGAAATCTGCACAAATTCCTTGAATATATAATAGCTCAGAAGCTGCAACAGCACTTGCTAGATATTCGGATTCGAAACTTGATTGAGCCACTACATTCTGCTTTCTGGAGATCCAAGATACCAAATTTTTATTGTAGAAGACTGCACATCCACTAACGCTCTTTCTATCGAGATAATCGCCACCCCAGTCAGCATCAGTATATGCAATTATCTCAGGATATTCTAAGTTGTATGCTTCATAAGTCAGAGTGAAATCTATTGTGTGTTTCAAATATCGAAGTATCCTCTTCGCTGCTATCCAAAGTTGTTGAGTAGGTTTATCTAAAAATCTACTGAGGAATATGACAGGATATGATATATCAGGTCTGCTGATCATTGCCACATAGAGTAATGAACCAATTAATTCTCGGTAGGGAACATTTTCAATAATTTCTTGTTTTTCAACTTGAAAGTTTGGTTCCATAGGAGTCACTGCCGGTTTACATTCTTGCAAATTGAATTTTTCAATCATTTTGTTGAGCAGTATAGATTGTGAAATATACTTCTTATCATTGATTGACTGTATCTCCATACCTAGAAAATGTTTGAGTTGTCCAAGATTTTTAGCCTCAAATTCATTTTCCAATTGTTTCACAATGAAAGAAGTACAAGGTCCTGTCACAATAATATCATCTACCCAGAGTAAAAGCCATGAATTTTCACCTATATACAGGCAAAAATCATTACCAGATCTTTTCAAATGATTCTTCTCTGTAAAATCATTAAATCTTTCATTCCACATTCTGGGAGCTTCTCGTAATCCATATAATGCTTTCTTTAATTTCAAAGAATTGAATTTCTTATCAACATCTACACCTTCTGGTATTTTTATGTAGATATCAATATTCAGATTACCATGTAGAAAAGCTGTGGGAATATCTAGTTGCTTGATTTCCCAATTATTTTGTAAAGCTTGTCCAATGAACATTCTTATTGTTTGATATCTTGCAACTGGAGCGTAAACATTATAATGATGTTCTTCTTGATAGCCTTTGGCTACTAATCTTGCTTTTTTCAAGCCACTTTGCTTGATTGTGAGAACCCATCTAGTATCAATGGCATTCTTTTCTTCAGGTAAGATAGCTGGTTCCCATGTGCCATATTTTTCATGTGCTTCAAGTTCTTTATCAATAGCATCTCTCCAATCAGGTCCTGCTTTCACTGCTTGCTCGTAATCTTTAGGATGTTCGCTTTCTGTCAAAAGACAACATGTATAATACATTTCATATGCATTGAATCTTGAAGGTAATTTTGATGGTCTTTTGGTTGATCTATCTTTCACGATCTCTTCATTTTCCTGGGTATTTTCTTCTCTTCCAGTGCGATTTAAATCTTCATTGTCTTTATTCTGCTTTTGAACTTCTTTCTGATAGTTTTCTTGATTTTCTTCAGTTTCATTTTGTACTATTCCATATACTATGTCACTTTCATCGAATTTCACGTCTCTTGATACTATTATTTCATCAGTTTGAGGATTCCATAATCTATATCCATTTTTATTGCATCCAACCATACGAACAGGTATTGCTCTAGTTTCTAGCTTGTCACCTGAATTTGGTATTTTCAGTGCCCAAGCTCTACTCCCAAAGACTCTTAGTTTACTAAGATCTGTCTTGCCATAATATATGTTTGCTGGTATATCATCATTCAAAGAAGTTGTTGGAGATCTATTCATTTGATATGCAGCACTACGTATGGCTTCTCCCCATAAATGTTTAGGTAGATTCGTTTCGGCAAACATTGACCTTACCTTATCCATAAGTGTTCTGTTAGCTCTTTCGCTAACCCCATTTTGTTGTGGTGTACTAGGCAAAGTATATTCACATCTGATACCCTTTTGTTTGCAAAAATTACGGAATTCTGTTGCTGTATATTCTCCTCCATTATCCATTCTGATTTTCGAGACTATGTAACTCTGCGCTTTCAATTCCCTGATATAATTCATTAAATTGTGTTGTGCTTCGCCTTTTCGTTTCATCAAATAAACTGTTATGAAATGAGAATAGTCATCAATAATTGTTTGATAATACTTTTCATCATTGTTAGTTGCTGTACGGATTGGTCCACCCACGTCTGAGTGAAGAAATTCTCCAATTCTCCTTGATCGCGGTAAAACTTGACTATGGAAAGGTTGCCTTGTTGCTTTTCCCTCTTGGCACGGACTACATACGTTTGTAGGCATTGGTAAATTCATTTTCTTCATGTAAGCTTCTGAAATGTGTCCTAGTCTCTTATGCCAAATATCACCTTTTACTGTTAAGTTACACATTTCATCTCCAATTTTGAAGCTTGCTACATATAAGTTTCCTACTGTCTTGCATTTCACATTGCTGTTTTTCTTGCATTGTATTATTGCTTCCTCTTTATCAAACAATACTTTGTTTCCTTTATCGTTCATTTTCTTGACAGATAACAGATTATATGTCAGGTTTGGCACTATAAGAGCAACGAAATCAATTTTTTTATCTCCATATTCTACTACTAATTTTCCTTTCTTGCTTACTGTAAGTACATTTCCGTTGGCCACTCTAATTCTTATTTCTTCATCAAGTTTCACAATATCTGTCATATATTGTTCCATTCGTTCAGTTACCAAATGATCTGTTGCACCACTGTCTAGTATAAAATCTACTTTCAATTCACTGAACTGGAGTTTTGGTTCTCCAACGCTCAATACTTCACTTATAAATGAAATTTCATCACCGTTCTTGCTAGATTCTTCACCAGTAGCGTAATTTGCTTCTCCTTCTCTATAACCACGGAAATAACCTCTTGAACTACGTCCTCTGTATCTTCTTGACATACTTCGGTAGTTGCCTCTGCTTACATATTTGTTTAGATTCTTTGGACAATAACGTAAATAATGATCACCCCCACATCCATAACATTTAATATCAGGCTGACCACTTGGAAGTTTCTTAGAATGAAATGCAGAATTTTCATTCATTTCAGGTTGAGAATCCTTGAATTTCAGTTCTGCGTCGAGAAGTCTGCTTTTCACAAATTCCAAAGTTATATTTGTGGTGACTGTTTCGATGGCCGTAATTACAGTATCATACTTTTCAGGCATTGTCAGAAGTAGATAACATACTTTATCACTCTCGTCAAGTGTAGCTCCTGCACCGTCTAGTTCTCGCATCAAACTTTCTACTTTCATGAAATGCTCTTGTAGTTCATCCGTCGTACACTTTAGCTTCAGTAACTTTTTCATTATATATAGTTTCGAAAAAGTACTCCTTCTTTCAAAAATATTTTGCAAATTGTTCAACATTTCTTGTGCTGTTTTCGCATCTTTTATGTACTCTAGATGCTTATCAGTCATACATTGCACTATGATACATTTCGCTTTCGTATCTTTTTTATCATACATAGTTTTAGCTTCAGCACTCAGTTTCTCATAATTTCCTTTCTCCATTTTGATCACCTCTTTCACATCTTCCTTTTCCAGCATGATTTCCACTCGAAATCTCCAATTATTATAATTACTGCTTGTTAGCTGAGGAAAAGGCAATATTCCGGAAGACGTCATTCTCTCTTGCTATCTGCTACTTTTTCCGTTTCTTCTTACGAATTTTCTCCTCACTTTACTTTACTCGTTACTGTACATGCTGAGCATGACCTGGGCTCATAACCTCTTGGTTTTATTGAGAAAATTCTATTATAAAAATAATGAGAATGACCTTTTTTCTTAAACGTCTGTCAACTATATTTTATTCATGTCATTAGTACATACATGATACCTAATACAGGGCATTCTATCAAAATCAACATAAACATATTCAACACTTTTTGCAAGCCCCAAGGTGTTTCCAATGACTGATGTGGTTCACTTAAGAGAGCTGGCTAACATCCTTTTCAGGCACCGCCCATCAGCTCTCTTCCAGAGTTTTTCGGCTGTGTTTTGTAGGCTAGTAATGTATTCACCACTATTGGCTGCAGTGGCAGGCCTGCTAGCTATCTTCGTTAACCCCCGTTAGAGACCGAGGTTTACTAAGCAGCTGGCCCGCTCTCACGCTGAGCTGGTAGTTTTCCACACCCACCTACATACACCGTCCTACTTCTTCTCTGATGCTCACAACCACATCATCATCTCTTTCTGCGTGTTCTGTGTAGGCTTTGTTACTAACTCCATGCGCCACTTTAGAAGCAGCACTGTTAATTGGAACGCAACAGCGAATCGTGCAGTTCCTTGCTCGTGCTGGGAATCGAACCCACGACCTTGCGGAATCAAAGTAAATGTTAGGAAGAATTATCTTTGGTGAAGAGTTTACTCTTCAAGTCAAAAACTTCATGTTGAATTGAAGGGACCCAATTAACTTGGAAGATCTCAATTCGTTCCCAACAAGACACTTGAAAATCTTGAAGAGAGTGTTTATCGCTCTAGAACTTCTTCGAGAGTGAACATTTTGGGAACAAAGTCAAATTTATTATCGAGTAGGTACTGATGGTTTGCTTGGTGGTATAGGTTTAATGTGAGGTATCAAGTAGAATATCATTATGAAATCAGTAGACATATGATTTTTAGAAACCAATAAAGAAATAATCAAATCAAGTTCAGGTATTCTAGTCAAGAATGCCATTCTCTTATTCCAAGATTGTATGTTCTGGAAAGAATAATACATTTGCAATTATTCATTCTTCCTATATGAAATCATTATAGTTTTTGAAATATAGATAGTTGAATGAAGTATGTCTGTATCTTTCATTCACTATTATGAATATTTATTATCTGAAGGAAAAATTGTATTGTTGAGCTACAGGAGCAGACATTCTAGAGTAGTTAGTTTACTTCTTCAACTGAAAACTGATTTGCCTTATCAGAAGTAGAGTTATTCGACATCTAGTACTGATCTATCAACAGTTTCTGATAGAGGCAGTGAAATTCCTCAATTAAAGTAAATCAAAAACTTTTATTCAGAAATACGGGCAAATTTGATTTGAATAGTATCAACTCAGTGGTAGTATTCAAAAAAGGAGTAAAAATTTGGATACATACTATCCCATAAAATAAAAAATTTCTTATGAACGAGTAGATTAACTTAAATTCAGCTGATTTCAATCTAGCTCGTAGTATGTATAGAAAATATCTCCTAATAATATAACAAATTATACATGTTTATTTATTTTCTTTTATATAGGTAGGTATGGTGTTTTTTCACAGATGTAGGTATACCGATAGTATTTATGTGTTTTTATATATGTATATACAAGTGTGTATGTGTATCCATTTATATGTATGTATTTAACTAGTTGAAGTAATTCCATGATATCTTCAACGTAGATACTCACCAAGCGCGGATTATTTCCTTGTGGTTGTCAGCTTTTATTTATCACTAATAACAAATTAAATTAAAAATTGTATACTCTTTAATTGGTAAGTAAATTCGGTCCCAACCTTGTCAATTGCTAAGGGTTTTACAATACTTGCCTGGATAATCGATTTAGGTCAGATTGTTCAGGAAAAGTAGTATTTTTTTCATGCAGAAAGGCTATTTTTCTTCCTCATATTATAACCTACTCATATACACCTACATAATATATTAGGCCGAGTTAGGTCAGATTGTTTGGAAAAAGTTATGTTATTATTTACTGAGCCCCTCACAAAACACTTTACCTGGGACCGAATTTACCTTTGCAGGATCAGGTGAATCAAAGTTTGGGACCGAATTTACATGTACTCATATCAAGTATAGATATATTCTCATTGTAACCTTCAGGAAGTTAAAATAAACATTATTATTATTATTATTATTGAGTAGTCGATCAAGGGTAAATAAGCACTGCATGAGTGTATAATTTCAGTCTAGTGGAAAACGGTATGATATACGATTGTTACACAATTTTTTGATACTGTCAATCATACTTTTTTGTATCGAGTATCACAAAGAATCTATATAAACTAGCAGGATGTGTTCTAACTGCAGTTAAATGGAGCGGATTTGAATAAATCTAGACGCTGCTGATGTAATGGCATGCGGAAAATATCTCGCAACATCAAGACGAATTGTTCGAATTCATCGAACTGTGAATTTCGAGCTGATCGCATTAGCTCTGATACACCTCTTCTGAGCACTAGACACACCGAAAACTGCTTGAAGGAATTTAAATTTTAATAAAATCATTTCCGCTGCAAAAATCTTTTGATAGTCTGTTGAACAAAGAAGGGATTCTCTTTGTATTGCATTATTTCATTATAGAATGCAAATACATTAATAGTGAACTAACATTTCTGAGAACGAGCTTTCATTCAAATGTCCCAAACAGGAGAAAATCAACTCAAAGTTAAAACAAACTCATCAATGTATTGATCATGTATACGATTTATATATATTATGATGGAAAATCTTTCCACATGACCTTGAATGAATGGGGTTGAACATACAGACAAGTCGAATTTTCGCCACATACCCATTTTATATCCATCATTCCGAGTATAATAGTATTTCATGCAATAATTCGTTATTCGAAATGATCACGAATACATTTTTTAATATTTCTTGAAAATGCCAGCTCTTGATGACGTCCTTCTGACGTGGCAATAGTGATATTTGTTGATATTTCTCTTGATCCTCTTTAGTCTTCAATAAGAGCATAACCACATATTTCGACGCTGCCAAATTCATAACTACTAATTACCTTATGAGATTTAATATCACCACGGTATTCACATTCACAGATTCTACCTGGTCCCTAATCACTTATTGAATACTTAATACATCTCTGCTCTAGTGCCCATGAGAATATTCTGATATTCCTAATAATGATCAATATATTATTTAACCCCAAACTATTTTGTGACCCTGGCAACAGCGTAATGCTTAAAGTTCACAGAAATATCAATGAAACAAGAAGAGTGCTAACTTGACTTCCAGCTTCGTCTTCAAAACCTATCATCTAGTCAAATGAAACTAATACTGCGAATATTCGATGACAATTCTCAGATTATCTAATTCTTCAGTTGAAACTTCCATATTGTTTCATTGTCACTTATAACTTACCGAATCAGAAGTGAATCAAGACGAATTTGCAAGGTTGGACCTTTACACAAGAAACAAATGGTATGTTGAATAACAGCTTGTAAAAATGCGTTTCAAGTGATATCAAAAAGGAGTTGCTCATGCCGAATTATGCAACATGAAATGAAACTTTTCTCTCTGAATTATCTACGGAATTAATTCCGGAGTCTGAGCATTTTATTCATCATAGGTATGAGGCAATAATGAATTTCCTTTGAAAAATGCATTTCATGAAGCTTCAGAAATAAATTTCATGGAAGGAAGATGAGGTTTAAAAAGTATTACTACTTCGACACTAATAACACATATTTCTTCTAGACAAATTCGCTCGTATCAAGTCGATATTGCTATCACGAATAATATTGATTACATAAACATAGCCTAGATACACGTAGGTATAACCATAGATCTCACTATTTAGAACTATGGTATATAACCTCATCTTCTTTGGAAAATCAAATATGCTTTCTTTTTGACATATATTTGGAAAAAAATTAGCTTCTGTTTCTTTTCGAAAATAATCAATTGACAATTGCGTATATTTCATTTTTGAAATGTCCGTAATTATCTGGATCCACATATACTTTTATAGTCGATATTTCATTTGTCAGAGCATCCATTTCAGTCAAGAGCGCCAAGAACTCTCAAAAAATTTTCCAAATGATCAAAATGAATATATTGCTAGTGGTGAAAAAATGTAATATAAATTTTGGTGTATGAATTATTACTTTATGTCCAGTACACAGCTTCGCGGATGATAGTACCCTCCATACCGCCTTCCCTTCCAGGGCTCCAATACCAGCCAGGCAAATCAGAAACGAACGAGGAAGAAATGTTGATAACATAAATAAGGACTTGGCAACACGTCTCGAATGGGGATCCAATAACTTGGTAGATTTCAATGCAAACAAAACACAAGCATGCCTTTTCTCTAGAAAAGCTGATCTCACTGTGCCCAACAAAGGCTTCTCGGACGTAACCATACCTTTGAAGACATCCATTTCGATGCTTGATATCACTATCAGCAATAACCTTTCTTGGGAAAATCACGGGAGATCAATTGCTAAAAGTTCATTCCAAAAACTTGGTTTTCTGTTTCGAGCCAGGAGCTATTTCACTTCCAGTCAGCTGCTTATGATCTAGAAGGCACAGATCCGACCTGTCCTGGAATACTGTTTCCATATTCGGAGTGCAACACCCAAACATACCCTGAAACTGTTGGATTTTGTCCAAAACAGGGCAATTCGTCTCGTGGGTGATGCCTCGCTCACAAACTCACTCACTTCTGTGAAACACCGTAGAAAATTTGGCGATCTGGCTCTATTTCATAGATATTTTCATGGACGATGGATGCTCTTCTGAAATATCAACAATTGTTCCTCCCTTGGCAGTCCCCGCGAGATTAACCCGTCGAGTTGAGGCTTCGTACCCCTTCGTGGTTACTTTGGAGACCTGCAGAACATCGTTTTTCAAAGACTCGTTCGTCCAACGAACAGCGAGGCTCTGGAACACATTGCCAAGGGAGGTGTTCTCCTAGGCAGATAACCTCCAAAAATTGAAGAAGAACACCAATTCCTACCTTATTTCCCTTGATTCTCACGATGTTCTCTGAACATTATAGAATCCCTTTCCGTCGGAACCAGAACATGAAAAATAATTCAGATCCCATTGATTTAGGTTGTATTTGAGAGAAAGTATTTTAATCGCTCGGAGCGCACGAAAGAAAATCAACAACATAGGCTGTTACGCCAATGTGAAGGTCGAACGTAGGAGGATGTTTCGCTGAAACATCAAATCCCGATATGTCTGCGGTAGGGGTCCTTTAACAATTTCCATTTACCTAGGAGAATCGAGGAAAACTCACTCCACAGACACGTGGATGAGTAAACTAGAGCAATTAGCTGAATTACTCCGGCATAGACGGTACATTTTTCCGGTGAGTTTCCTTGGGGTGTGTGTACGCAAATGAGGACCTGGATAGAGGTAAACTCGAGGCACAGAATATCAGCTCTCAGACAACTTGCTATATCGATTTGAATTATATTTTATTCTTTGTTGAGAAGGATTTAGTGCGTACCCTCAGCCTAGCTCCAATATCTGAGATACTTTTCAAGTCTCAGTACAGATTGTCACCTCAAAATATGCCTTGGATTTCAACAATATCTATAAAGGAAGAGAGTTTGTTTCTTCTCAGCAGATTCAACATGATGTGCTGAAACAATTTCTGAAATTTTCATGTTGGGGATGCAAACCTACATACCGAACACTGCAAAGAGAAGATCTTCCGATAAATCCTGGTTCAGTACGAACTGCTCTAAAGCTGTCGCTTCCAAACAGGCAGCATCGATGGCAGAAAAATCCAGGCCCTGAGACTAGAGCAGAATATGTCGAGGCTAGAGGCATATGCAATGAGACAATTCGATCATCAAAGGATGCTCATTATGCCAAAATAAGATCAAAACTTGTTGAATGTCCTAACGGATCCCGCTCATTTTGGTTCTTCGCCAAAGCTGTAGGAAGAAACTACACATTTTCAGCTCGTTTTCTCCTCTAACCAAGGAAGATGGAACACTAGCCGCAACTGCCCAGGAGAAAGCCGACATTTTTGTGCATTTATTTTCTGGAAATTCCACTCTGGATTCATCGGGAAAACAACCTCCAAACAAAGCCAATTGACAGTCATATGCCCGAGATCACCTTTCGCCAACGTACTATGAGGAAGATTTTATTGGTTCTCAACACCAACAAAGCTTGTGGCTCCGACGGAATCCCACCGATTATTCTCAAGAAATGTGCTCCCGAACTGACACCTGTTTTCTGCAAGTTGTTCAACTACTCTTACAAATTGGGGACATTACCGTCTTACTGGAAAATTGCAAGAGTATAACCAGTTCCTAAAAAAGGCAAAACGACCCTACCTAGCATTACAGACCGATCGCACTGCAATCTATTATTTCAAAGATCAACATCGAACTCATGAAAGCTGGAACATTCAGGTATTATCAACAATAGGCAATATGGCTTTCGTCATCAGAGATCAACTGGTGACTTGCTCGCTTACGTCTCACATATATGACAACAATATATCTAAAAATATGGTGAAACCTTAGCCGTGGCACTTGATATCTCCAATGCATTCAATCGAGTCTGGCACCACGGACTCCTCTCCAAGCTTCCATCTAATGGCTTGCCTTCCCAGCTATGTTCTCTGCTAGCTATTTTTGTCTCGAACAGGTCTCCATGTAGTGGTCGATGGAGTTCTATCTGAATCTCTCACCATAAATTCTGGTGTTCCGCAAGGATCAATTCAAGCACCAACACTATTTCTACTCCATATCAATGATTTGTTGGAAGCAACTTCATGTCCAGTACACAGCTTCGCAGATGACATGGATGCCTGTTTTCTAGAAGAGCCGATCTCACTGTACCCAACATGAGCTTGTCAGAAGTAACCACACCTTTGAAGACATCCATTTCGATGCTTGGTATCACTATCAGCAAAAACCTTTCTTGTGAAAATCACGTGAGATCAAGTGCTAAAAGTGCATCCCAAAAACTTGGTTTTCTGTTTCAGGCCAGGATCCATTTCATTTCCAGTCAGCTGCTTATATATCTATAAGGCTCAAATCCGACCTGTCCTGGAATACTGTTCTCATATTTGGAGTGCAGCACCCAAACAGAAGAAGTTTGTTCCTATGCCACGTTCCAAGTAATTTTCATCGAATTGGTAATCAGAATTGACAATGACTTTGGGTGAACAAAAATGATGGATCATTTGCTTCTACGTCTAGGCTATGAAACGCCAGCCGCGGCATTAAATCTCGTACTTTGCTGCCTAGTAAAACAAATAACTATTATTGTGTGCCAACCAGCGCATAGTTTGACAAGTCATTGGATTGCCTAATTAACAGTTGCAGTTGGCTGACAGTTGTATGTCCATCATTCATTTATTAGATATAAGATCAAAATATATACTTCACATGCCCCGTCATCGCACTAGTATGTTTCAGAAATCATTCACCTACCAATCTGTAAAATTTTATAACGAACTATCGATCAATTACATGCATCTTCCTAAGGCCCAAATACAGAAAGCACTAAAAAATTATTTCTTCTCCACCCTCCCGCCCCTCTCAGTAATTTAACAATTTGATCTTATCAATTTATCCTAATGTAATTTGACCACATTTTATTTTATATAATATGAATTATTCAAAATATGTACTTATTATATGAACAAGTCTCTTCCTTTCATGTTTCCTTTTATGTTCATCTCATTTCATGATTTTGTTATGTAGTTAACTGAACTAGTTTCTTGCAGAGAATGCTTTATTACTGATACCTTCGTATAATATTGTACTTACTAGGTTGAGTGTAAGAGTAGCCATTGGCTAAACTACGCCTATCTTGTACCTGTTCAAATAAAGACGATTTATTATTATTATTATTATATACACAGAGTTACTTTTCTGATTGACGAATATTTTGTGTCTTCCTGGGGACGGCAGAGAGTTATCAGGAACACGAAGAACGATCTTTTTTATTGGACTGAATGCAGTCATTCGTTCGTATATTCCAAAAGATTTACTGCTCATTTTATGAGAGTTATGGGTACCTAGGGGTTCATTAAAAGTATATACACTCTTGTGAGACGTGTGTGCTCTAGATAGAGAATCAATAATAGCGGATATTCAGATAAATTGGTTGATCCTGATTTTCCGAAGATTGTGTAATTTTGAAACTTTATGAATAAGTCATGCAGTGAATAATAATGAAGAAAGAGGTATTCATCTAGTTTTTATGATGCCTTCCCGATACTAAACAAAAGTGTCAATAGTATATTATGTAACAAGGGTTATAAACGTCCTTTTAGTAACGAGTAGTTTAAGCACGAGCGGAGCAGAGCGGAGCGAGTGTTTAATAAACGAGTGTCTAGAAGAGTTTATAAACGCGTTACATACTATGATTTTTCTACGAACTCCGAAAATTACATTAACATACCTGCAATTCCTGCTAACCTACAAAATAATTCGAAAGGAATGGGAATTGAGAACATAATACATGCAACTTCATGCAACCAGCGAGACACGTATAAGTGATATTGGTTGTAGATGTGTCCAGTTCATTGCTTACTAACCTTTGTTTCACACGTTTATTGTCATGCTTAGCGCAGAATAAATAAATTGTTCTCAAAGATGGATGCTTCATTTTCACACTCCTTGGAGATATGCATCAAGTACCAGAACATTCTCTTCGATTTCACTTTCGTCTACTTTTCGCATATATTTTCAATGAAGAATTCTGATACAAACGAATATTGTTTGAATAATTCTGATACGAAATTTGAAAATAACAGTTGACAGTTGATACAATTGATAGGCCAGACATGTCTCAAATTACTGAAGCTGTGTTTAATGAACTGTGTTGCCATGGTAATGTGTTTGAGAAATCGTGTTGCCATGGTAACGTGTTTAATATTTTGAATAAATCACAGATCGACAATACGTGATTAATCGATCACTTAGCGTGGTACATACATATATCCGTATACGCTAAATGCCATTTTAGTTATGTGAGTAGAAAAATACATTTATAGGAACTCTATAATGAACAATTCAACCTGTCATCGCGGTTACGTCGAGAATAAATTATATCAAACAGATGTTCAAAATACAGAGATAGGAAGTTTTTGTTTATGCTAGAACGACAGGCCATGATGAACTTCGTAGTTCTTCACACAATTTGAATAATTTTGCATCAGAATTAGGAATAATTAAAATATCACTGTCGTGTTCGCGTATACAAAATGATGTTCTGATAAACGGCTTTATGTTAATTAATCTAGTCGGTGAAATAACCTGTAATCGCATGCAAAACGTTACAGGAATTGCAAAAATAGCATTTTCAGATACAAAATTAGAGCGCATTTTGTTTTCTAGGGTGAATGCTCTCAAATGTTTGTTTTTGTTCTGAAATATATCTTATATCAATCAATCAATCAATACTGTGCTTCATTGTCCAAGAATAATATTCCCTGTAGACAAAGCATGGTTTAAAATTATTTTAGTGGATTTCCACTGTGTCCAGTAGGAAGTAATATAATAATACAATAATAAGTCTACATTGTACAAACATACGAAGAAATACAAATAGGTAGGTACATAATGTAAATTTGAACACACACAATTAAAAAAAGTAGTAACATCATGATAATCTTGCTGAAATACCTACATATAATACATATATATCAGAATGAATCTTATGACAGAATTGCAACCTAGAATCTCTCATCGTAAGATTCCTGTAGGTGATAAGAAAATTATTTTTGTGAATCAAACAAACAGTTTTTTATATAAATAGGCACATAAGTGTCAAAATTTCACAATGAATGAAAAGAGGTCTACACTTTCTGAATCACTATAAGCAATAACCTTTCTTGGGAAAATCACGCGAGATCAATTGCTAAAAGTGCATCCCAAAAACTTGGTTTTCTGTCTCGGGCCAGGACCTATTTTATTTCCAGTCAGCTGCTTATGATATATAAGGCACAGAATCGACCTGTCCTGGAATACTGTTCCCATATTTGGAGTGCAGCACCCAAACATACCCTGAAACTGTTGGATTCTGTCAAAAAAAGGGCAATTCGTCTCGTGGGTGATGCCTCGCTCACAAACTCACTCACTTTTCTGGAACACCGTAGAAAAGTTGGCGATCTGGCTCTAATTTATAGCTATTTTCATGAGCGATGCTTTTCTGAAATATCAACAATTGTTCCTCCCTTGGCAGTCCCCGCGAGATTAACCAGTCGTGTTGAGGCTTCGCACCCCTTCGTGGTCACTTTGGAGACCTGCAGAACATCTCTGTCCAAAGACTTGTCCATCCAACAAACAGCGAGGCTATGGAACACATTGCCAAGGGAGATGTTCCCCGAGGCATATAACCTCCAGAAATTTAAGTAGAACGCCAATTCCTACCTTATTTCCCTTGGTTCTCACGATGTTCTCTGAACATTACAGGATAACCCTTTTCGTGAGAACCAGAACATAAAAAAAAATTGAAAAGGTGTAGACCTGAAAACGGCACATATTGATTTGAAAATAAAATAGATTAATTGAATGTCGATGTTTTTCCCACTGGAACGCCATTGGTCAAATTAATCCTGACAGGACTTTGTATAGTTCTCGGCCACTGCTGCTGAAGGGCATAAATACTAAATAAGGGCTTAATTTGACTGCTCTACCCACGTAGGTACATGTTCGCAAACATATTCGTAATTATGGCATTTCTGGCTGAAATAGTTCGCTGCGGGTTCATAGGTCATTTAACTATACAGGATGATCTGCTATAAAATTCTACAAGAGGTGAATTAAATGTGCTTGACCCGGGCTTAGATAAGATCTGATTTTGTGAGAGATCATTGGTCAAACTCATCACGTGAATAAACTCCAAAAGAGTTAGAAATTCTACAGTTATTGATCTGATAAAAATATACAATGGTTTTAATAGGGATTTTATTTTAATCCCTTGAAAATATACCAAAATTCATTATGTTTTCGATATTTTGGCGGACACGCTCTTTTATATTTTCTCCGCCAATTTTGTAAATCCCTGAGATAATGTATAATCCAATCAATGAATTTTGATAAGGATTTGTTCAGTTAATTCAAGGTGAAACCTTTTATAACCTCTCAGAAATCCCTACAACTCGACCATAACAGTAAAAATCTACAAAAAAAATAGCTCTGCTAGACTTGTGTAAAGATTGATTGATTTTGGTGTTCCGTTTTTCACTTCTAGAAGATGTGGACCTATGTGAATACTTCAATAATCTTTTCTCAACGATGACGTGAATTTGACGCAACATGCAATGATTTCCAACAACATCAAGCAAGAGTTTTTTCTTGAACCACAAAGGTATCATTCATTTCATGAAAATGAAATGATATTCCTGGAATACGTTAAACGTTTCATCACAGGACGTTTCATCACGTTTTATTTTTATCAGTTCCTAATTCGACTTCAGAAGGAGATCAAAACAGTTTTGATCTTCTCCTGAAGATGCTAACATAGTAAGCGAAACACGTGTCGAGGCGTTTAATATCGTGCCAGAGGTTCCAGTCTTCGGTATATAAAAACATTACCTGATCTGGATAAATGAATAATGAATTATGATGGAATTACAAACAGAATATTGAAAAGGATTCCTGGTAATTCCATAACTAACTTATGTGAAATCATCAACGCCATATTGAAACTATTATGTTTCCCTCAAAGATGGAAACATGCCGAAGTAGTGATGCTTAAGAAGCAGGGTCAGGATAATGCTCTTCCGCAGAGCTATCGTCCTATCAGTCTCCTGTGCTCTCCATCTAAGATAATTGAGCGAGTGATTAAACAGAGGTTACAGGAATTTATCGACGACAACGAGCTGATACCAGATGAGCAATTCGGTTTCAGAACTGGCCACTCAACTGAACTACAAGTCTTGAGACTCATTGAGAACACAATGTCGTTGAGAAATGATAGACAGAAGACCCATCTTGCTCTCTTTGACATAGCGAAAGCATTTGACAAGGTGTGGCATGATGGTATCTTGAACAAAATGATCGATACGGGCTTTCCTGACGATTTGATTCAGTTCAGATGTGTTCATTTCTAAAAAATCGAACTTTTCGAGTGGAACTTGATGATCAACGATCTGGTATCAAGCCCATTGAAGCTGGTGTTCCTCAGGGTGCAGTTTTACCGCCGCTGTTGTACAGTTTATATACCTACTAGCGATTTGCCGAGACCAGTGATGTGCAAGATGTCGCTTTTTGCTGATGATACGGCAGTTTTTACATATTCGACAAATTTCGAACAAGCAGCTATGATCCTCCAAAGCGCGCTGAATTTCCTTCAGGAGTGCTTCCTAAAATGGAAGACCAAATCGAATCCTAGAAAAACACTATTGGTTGTACTCGGAAGGGAGCGGAGGCCTTCCAGAACCAGAATAGTCCTGGATGGCCATGAGTTAGAGTGGTCTTCACAAGTTATACCTAGGTGTGTGCATTGACAAAAAGCTCACCTGGGCCCAGCACATTGAACAACAAGTTTCGAAACCTAAACGAGCCATTGGAGCACTGTATCCATTTTTAAACAGACGAAGTAAATTGGGTTTGAGACAAAAATTGAATATTTATATCATGGCTATCAGGCCAATTTCACTGTATGCCTCAGTAGTCTGGGGCCACACAGCTAAATCTCATATCACCAGATTACAAACATTACAAAATAAAATCACGAGCTCCCTTCAATCGTGTCAGTCATTGAAGAACGAAACATCAAGACTTTCGAAAAAGCTGAAGTTCAGGAGAATCAGCTTCTCCGGAATGCAGTTGATCATGACCCAGGTGATCAATCAAAGTTCAAAAGACCGAGATTGTCCATAAACTAGAGAAAATATCTTCATTATGACCAAATTTACTCTTCTCAATTATTTGATATTCAATTGTTCCGTTCGATCTTTTTCAATTCTCAAAATGTATTTCTGAAACTTATTTGTGGCAGATGGGCTGTTCGCAACTCTTCCGTCTGAATCAAATAAAAGAAAGATCCAGTATACTATCGCCATCTACCACGCACCAACCAAATCTTTTTCTTTCCAGCTACTCGTGCAGCGCCCTCTATCGAAGCCTGTCCGCCCGACAGCGTCCTCTCGGCCGATGTCTGCAAGTGCGATCCCTCGCTCTGCAGGAAACCGCCCTGCCCGACCGAATTACGACAAGCCACGAACGCTTCCGAGGTGCCCGGGCAATGTTGCCCGACTTACGAGTGCTCGGGGTGCAAGAAAGAAGAGGAGATAGCAGGCAAGTGCCCTTGCGCGCCGGGAGCGGTCATAGAAGGGGATGATTGTGTGTGCGTCGACAGGGAGAAGCGGCTGGTGAGTAGAAAGAAGGGAGGAAGAACGGCAGACTCACTGCAGTATCGTATCATTCGTATCAGTGCATGGCTGTGGCTGCCGGCAGCCATTCCACTCAAATAAGGGATTCACCTCGGAATAGGAGAAACTTAGAGTCCCGTGATGGAATCTGACATATTTGTAATCTAACAGGGTACGGACAGATCATAGCTCCTCTCTCTTTTAATCATCTAGTGACTTTGGTTTCGTGTATTGGCGTCCCTGACATGTCATTGCTGTCACGTCACATTCATAGACGGTAAAAGTGAACCTACAAAATTTTTGTTTCATAGACATTATTCAAATTTTTTGCAATCAACTTCTCTTCCTCCATGATAGTTTGTTTTGCATTTCGTGTGACGATAATAATGGATTCTCTTTTCAAATAGTCTCTTTTGTAAATGAATGGAACAGCATCAAACGGATCTTGAAATCTTCTGTTTGGAACCATGAGCCTAAAATATAGTTCCATTCTAATCTGCTCTCATTAAAAGTGGATTTTAATTTATGTACCTCACAAATTTTGCTTGTGTTCAAATCAATTTTCCATCCAGGCCGTTTCATTCATTCCTTCCATAAGAGAATAGGGTTGATATTTCCTTTGGCGAATTAAATAAATGAAATCCATTCTCTTCAGAATTCCCACAATTCATTAAACAGCATAATATTTTCATTCATGCTTCCTTCCCAATTTTTCATGAAATTATATTCCAATTCTGACGTTCGTGACCTTGAAAAAATTTATCGGTAATAAATTCTGCTGCTAGTGAAATTTTAAGTGATAGTAATTCAGGGAGAGAAGGTACAGGAACTGAAATTTTCTCAAAATCTTCGACTTTATAAGTTCTCAGGAAGGAATATGCTTTCCCTTGTTAATGAATCTCTTGTCTTACCAATCTAGTCATCAATCAGCGCATTCGGGTATACAACAGCCAATTTATTAATTTGAAATTTCCTGACATTATGTTATAGGTGGACGGGAAGTGCTTATGCAATTTTCTACAGTGCCCTCTACCCCAGATCTGTGACAAAAAATCTGTAGCTGTCACAGTGACAGGAGAGTGCTGTAATACAGTTATTTGCAAGCCATGTCCCTTCGATAGCGAATCGACAAATCTCGAAACAGATGAATTGGAGGATCATTGCGTTTGTCTTCCCTGCAAGACTGATTGTGGGAACAACAGAACGGTAAGATAACACTAAATTTTATGTTCGATCATTTGCAAATGAGTTTAGTATGAATTTATGTATAATGCGAATGAAATAGGCCCCAATATTGTTCCTTGAGGTGCCCCACCTCAGAAGATAACACCAAATCCTATGTTCGATCATTTGCAAATGAGTTTAGTATGAATGTATGTATACTGCGAATGAAATAGGCCCCAATATTGTTCCTTGAGGTGCTCCACCACAGACTCATTTAGTTCGATTGAAATTCTCGGTATTTTTCAGGCTGTTATAAAGAAGCATGGCAGCGGTTTTCCGGGCAACTGTTGTGACCTCTACGAGTGCAAGAAGCCCGAATCAGTCCAGGGCTGTATCATCGGAGACGTTTTCTACGAAAACGGCAAAGAATGGCAGACAGAAGACCTGCAGATCTGCAGGTGTAACAACGGCCTATCGTTGTGCTCGAAAACCAAAGACAAAGAGGCACAATCCTGCTTCGTGGACAACAAATTGTACAAGGATAACGAGAAGTGGACCAAAGAGGACGGATGCACTGAATGTACTTGCAAGTGAGATGAAAAAAAATCATTTTTCTCCTGATTTCTCCTGATACAGTACTGCTGCTGATCCTGCAGGAAGATAATAGTGTTCGAGTTCCTTTCCCTTCAATCTGAAATAATTTGGGACGCATAAAAATGTGACTGTATAAGTATAGGTATACTTCTGTTGGTTGGCTCTTTCAGTTTTTCTTCTTGTGTTTGGTCCGAGGCTTGTTGACTCATATTTCAGTTCCATCTCCGGTGTAAAGCTCCACTTTCTTCTCCTTTGGCATACTACAGGGAAGTTAAAAAAGTCGCTCTGTAGATTACCACGTTGACCTTTACCTTCAAGCTCATTCCGTTGAAGAATTCCTTGTATACTCTTTTCAAGCTTTTGTAAATCTCTTTATGTTTTTCTGATATGTTCTCCAAGTGTCTCCTTGTATCTCTATACAGGGTGTAATTCAATTGATGGCTGAAAATGAAGGGTATGGTACATTAGCTCATCTCAAGAAGCAGAGTTCATGTCAACTTTGGATCTATAGGGTGCTTGAGTTTTAAGGAAAAAATTGTTTTATTTTGTGATGTCAGAAATTTTCCAATATTTCTACCAGTGGCGTCTGTATGGGACATATCCTGGAGATTCAAAAGGAATATATTGTACACCCTTAATTTTCCCGAGACTAAAAATCATTTCGAGATCCTAATTAATTTGACCTCCTGAAGTTTTTACGTAAAAAAGTAAAAACCATTTTCATGCATTCGTGGCATAGGTAACGAAATTATTCTGAACAAGTAGGCTAATGCCCTATTTTGTATTAGAAATAATGACATTTTATTGATTACGATTATTGATACAGTTTTTCACATTGTGAAAGTTGTTTCCATCAATAAAAAGAAAATAAAATTGTCAACATCCTAACTCCTACGAACCGGCTCGAAAATTCTCGAAAATATTTTGTAAGTCTGAGAATCGGTCGAGAACTATTTTTAAAATTGGAAACTCAAGATGGCGGATCCAATATGGTGGACGAATTTTGTAATTATTATCTGATTCTATTCAAAATTGGTATCTAGGTGTTTTCGGGATCGGAGATTATGAATCTTTTGTCAAAATTTGGAAATTCACGATAGCGGATCCAATATGGCGTACTAGTTTTGTAATTGTGGTCCAATTTTATTCAAATTTGATATTTGAGGGTTTCAGGGTCGGAGATTATAAACCCTTAGTCAAAATCACGAAATTCAAGATGGTTGTTCGAAAATGGCAGACGAGACTTGTAATTATGATCCGATGCTATTCAAAATTGGTACCTGAAGGCTTTCGAGGTCGGAGATTATGATTCTTCCGTCGAAATTTGGAAATTCAATATTGCAGATTCCATTCGAAATTGGTATCTGGAGGTTTTTGGGGTCGGAGATTTTCTAGAAATAATGTACAGAGTGGGCCAAATTGATATTTTTTAAAGGAAAAGTTCTATTCTCCAACAACTGAAGGACGATTCTCATGCAAAACTCAATGGTGGAGTGTGTGATAACAATCATTCCTGAGGCACTGAAATCAGCCTTCCTGTATCTTGTTCGAGAATATAACCGAATATATTAGCGGAAACACTCCGACCAACTTTATCATTAAAACCGACGTTCTCTGTCTTCCAGAGACGGTTTGGAACAGTGCATATCGCACTTTTGCGACGTCAAAGAGACCCACATCCAGAAGAACCACTCCTGCTTCCGGCAGGACCGCATCTATCAGCCGTCCGAAACCTGGTTAGAAAAGGACGGCTGCACCAAGTGCACATGCGCGAACGGCACCGAGCAGTGTGTCAGCTCCCTCTGCGATCCTACTACCACGATGAAAACGAACGAGTGCCAGCCATTGGCGAATTGTAATACCACGTGTTCGCACGGCTACAAGATCAACAAGAAGGGCTGCGAGGTTTGCAGGTATAGTAGTGTGTTCCGATTTCGATGCTTTTGATTACTAAGTCATCCTTCGATGATATTGAATGCATTAAGATGTATCATTGAAAAATTATGTAAGGGAAAATGGACATTAATTTGAACAATTCAATGTTTAAGTAACTGAATAATTTCGAAATCCAATTGTTTTAGTTAATTTTAAGTCAGGTTCTCATTCTACATTATGAACTTCTTATAACTATTTAATTGTTGCTATCTGGTAGCTTAGTTTTTGGTTTGGTTAATTAATTAGTGATGGTATTGTTTTTGTTCACTTCATGGAAAAATCAAATGAAATATTTCTTCAATTGGAACTTTTATACAGTGTGTCCCACTTACCATGCTCACCATGGGTATATTTTTAACGGTGAGAGATACGTGGTCGGTTGAATGACACCAAATGTGGAGTTTGTAAAGGCCAACTATAATGTGAAAAAATATTTTGATAAAATCTATTCATTATTGTTTCATACGCAAAAAACAGATTTTGATCATTTTCATGTCTCCTCCGTAACTTCTGTATTTATGAAAATATTCAAATAGGAATTTCACATTCTCATGGCAGTTTTTCGAAGTGATTTCGAAAAAAAAAATGAAATTTATACCAACTCTTCTAGAACTTGAGATATCAGCACCAACTTTAGTTTTTCAAATGTAGGTCATAGCTCACTATGACTTAGTTACGAATAACTTCTTTTTCTCTTACAGATGATATATCGCAGTAATAGTTTTGTGTCGATAACAACGGAGTTATCGTCATTTATACAAAAACATCTTAAATTTATAAATTTCAACAGAAAAATCATGATCTCCGACCCCAAAAACTCCCACTTACCAATTCTTAATGGAATCGGACCACATCTTGTCCGCCATCTTGGAGCAGCCATTTTTTTTAATTTTAACAAAAACTCCATAACTCCGATTAACTTGAAATTTGGCAGGTGTTCATAATTTCGGTGACAATACATTATGGAATTTTTGTTGAAATTAAAAAAAAATGGCTGCTCCAAGATGGCGGACAAGATTTGGTCCGATTCCATTCAAAATTGGTAAGTGGGGGTTTTTAAGGTCGGAGATCGTGATTGTTTTGTTCAAACTTATAAATTCAAGATGGCGGCTTCCAAAAAATATTTTGTTTATGTATAAATGACGATAACTCCGTTGTTATCAACACAAAACTATTACTGCGACATATCATCTGTAAGAGAAAAAAAAGTTATTTGTAACTAAGTCATAGTGAGCTATGACCTACATTTGAAAAACTAAAGTTGGTGCTGATATCTCAAATTCTAGAAGAGTTGGTATAAATTTCATATTTTTTTCGAAATCACTTTGAAAAACTGCCATGAGAATGTGAAATTCCTATTTGAATATCTTCATAAATAAAGAAGTTACGGAGGAGACATGAAAATGATCATAATCTGTTTTTTGCGTATAAAACAAAAACTAATAGATTTTATCAAAATATTTTTTCACATTATAGTTGACTTTGACCAAATCCACATTTGGTGTCATTTAACCCCGACCTCGTATCTCTCACCGTTAAAAAGATACCCATGGTGAGCATGGTAAGTGGGACACACTGTATATGAATAATCCATAGCCCACTGAAAACGAATATTCTCAGATATATTTATGAACACAGAAAAATGGATACATTGACAATTCGGTCTCCATGTGATGAAAATATTGATTCCTTCTCGGTTTATTCAACAGAAAACAACCATTTTTCTGGCAATATGAATATCGATTCATCATACATCCAATAACCATAGCCAACTGTTGAAATTCAATGTTATAGTGAATTTACTGCATTTTGAAGAATTTTATATTCATACATTATACAGGGTGGGGCATTAGTGCGTCGGAGCTCGATTGCTCGAGTTCTATGATAGCTAGAAACTCGATTCAGAAACGAATGTGAATGAGACAACAATAGTTTTTTGTCAATATTCCTCAATTTCAGTTGAAAAATCTCAAGCGATGACGTAAAGATTATTTCTACACCATCAGAAATCCTGGGAAGAGCCAAAATGACGACAAATACGTTGCTGACTTTGAAATCTCGTGAAAGATACGAAACTTATAATAAAAAATCAGGAATCACGTCATTCTTGAACAATATTTATATAAAAGATTCATATATGTTTCTCGAATATGTTCCTCGTTCTCAAAGATGCTGCTGAGAAATTGAAAACGGGATCATTTCAGTTCAAATTGGGAAAAATAGTTATCCATGCAAAATACCAATAAACAAATACAAGAATGATTTTAATTTGTACCTTTTCATGCAGTTAGCTCGGAGTGACGGAAGAAATATTCGATATGTGTGCCTCAACACAATATCTGTACTATCCAGAAGAAAATATAGTGTAGTCGTAGAAAAAGTATAGTACATTCCTCGAATTGCAAAGCAATTACGCACTTGTGGTGTAACTCTCACCACTTCGTGCGTAGTATGCGTCTTACAACTCTTGTTATGTAATATACTATCACGCGACTAGTTAGTAAGACGTTTCAAATCTTCCGTCAGTTCTGAAAAGTGTCATATTACATATAGAAACTAGGAAAAGATGTTTCTCCCTAGTTTTTCCAGGACAAATTTTTGGTGGAAACATCATCAGCACCAGATTAAAACAACTCATTTAGTGAAGTTTTCGCTGAATGAGCTGAACTACGCCCTTTATTTTAACTATATTCAATTTGTTATTTCAATCATTGTAATTATTTTGTAGGAAATGAAGGAGACCATTATTATTATTATTATCATTATTATAACTCGACTATACTTTTGCAGGTGCAGCAACGGAAAAATTTCCCAGGACTTGCTGATCAAGTACAACATATCGCTGACCGAGCTGATCAAGATCCTGGACGATTTCAGGAGTAGAAAAACGTCCACTGTGGCGCCCGAGACCAGTACCAGGGCTGCCGTTACGGTGGATGGTGTTGTTGACAGGTTCGGTGGGGCCTCGACCACCACCGAGCCTTCGGTGGTGCCGACTGATGATGGCAGAGGTGAGCAATTTCGTTACTATAACTGTATGACGTGGACAATAATTGTTTCCTTCATCATAAAGATTTTGAGATCGAACAAGCACCAGTTTATTAGTTCTGGATAGAGTTCCTAAATGTACTTGACACTGCTGTTTTGACGTTTTTTGTCAAAACAGTAGTGTCAAGTACATTTAGGAACTCTAGTTCTGAATATGAATTCAAATGATTGTAGGTGGTGGTATTTGTTTGCTTCTGGTAATTTTTGCGCTCTTGCCATTCTCCAAATCTCCCTATAAAACGTGTTTCAGTGCTTTGGTGGACATACTACGCTCTCGCCATATTTTGAAATTTTTGTTTTCAATTCATTTTCATTGCTTTGATATTCGTCTGAGATGATTCCAGCATGATTTGGTAATGGGGGCTAACATTATTCATTTTCCACCCAAACTTATCAGTCGATCCTATCAAAGACCTGGATTTTATTATAAAATCAGAACGTTCACGCGCTCCCGCCATTTATTGAAATTTCTTATGTTTTCGTTCAATTAATGAACTGCGCTTTCGCCATTTTTTGAAATGGTGATTTTCAAATCATTTTCAATGCGTTGATATTCGTCTTAAATGCTTGAATATTCTTTCGGAATTGTATGGAAGGGAGGTGCCTATATCAACAGTTACTCACCACCCAAGTTTATCATTCAATCCTATTCAAGACTTTGATTCTATTATATTAAAAGGTTTATGCACTCCCGCCATTTATTGAAATTCCATTTTTTATAGAGAAAAGTTTCGTCTTCAGTTAAGTATCATATCTTAGACAGTCCATCTCTTGATAGAGAATATTCTACGCTGACTGTAGGTGGTAATTTCTCACGTTCTCATTCAATGAATCGATGGACTCATTTTTGCGCTTTCGCCATTTTTGTAAGTTTTGATATTCGTCTCAAATGATGAATTATCTTCAAAAATTGTATGGTAGCGCAATGACTATCAATACTAACTCACTACCCGAATTCATCAGTCGACCCTATCAAGACGACTCTTATAATATCAAAATGTTTATGCGCTCCCGCCATATATTGAAATTGCCAATTGAATGACTGCAACATCTCAGGCTGCCCATTTCTTGATCAAAAATATTTTTATTTATTTCTCACGTTATCATTCAATGAATCGATTGATTGCGCTCTCACTATTTTTTATAAATTGTAATTTCCAAATAATTTTCAATGTGTTGGTATTCGTCTTCAATGATGAAATGTTTTTTGAATTTTTCTGATAATGCACCACCCAAGTTCATCAATCAATCCTATCCAAGTCTTAGATTCTATTATAATATCAAAAGGTTTTTGCGCTTCCAACATTTATTGCAATTTTCTATTAAATAGCGAACAGCTTCATCTACAGTTGCCTCTTTTGTTTAGGACTGTCCATCTCTTGATAGAGAATGTTCTTCGCGAATTGTTGGTCGTGATTCCTTACGTTCTCATTCTATGAATCGATGGAATCATTTTTGCGCTCTCGTCATTTTTTGAATTTTTATTTTCAAATAGATTTCAATGCATTGATATCTGTTTCAATTGATGAAATATTCTTCGGAATTGTTTGATGGTGAGTTGCCTAAATCATTAATAGCTCACTACCCATTTTGAGCAATCAATCCTATCCAAGACTTTGATTCTATTATAATATCCTAAGGTCTAAGCGCTCCCGCCATTTATTGAAATTTCCTATTTAATAGCGAACAGTTTCAACTTCAGTTGAATATCATATCTCAGACTGTCCATATCATGATTAAGAATATTTGTCAATAATTGTAGGCTGTAATTTCTTATTTTCTCAATCAATGAATCAATGGATTCATTTTGCGCTTTCGCCATTTTTTGAATTTGTATTTTCAAACAATTTCCAATGCGTTGATATTCGTCTTAGATGATGAAATATCCACTGCAATTGTTTGGTAGCGCGATGCCTATATGAATACTAACTGATCACCTACATTGATCAGTCGATCCTATATCAGACTTTGATTCTATCATGAAATCAAAATTTATGTGCGCTCCCGCCATTCATTGAAATTTCCAACTAAATAACGTACATTTTCATCTCAGTTTGTCTATATTATGATCGAGAATCTTTCCCGCTAATAGGTGGTGATTCATTACATTTTCATTCAATGAATTGATGCTTTCTTTGTTGCGCTTTTGCAATTTTTTCAAATTATTATTCACAAATAATTTCCAATGTGTTGATATTCGTCCTAGTTCATGGAATTCTTCTGGAATCGTTTGACATTGAGGTGCCTTCATTATCATTGATTCACCACCAATTTTTATCAATCAATCCTATCCACAACTTATTCTATTATAATATCAAAATGGTCAAGCGCTCCCGCCATTTATTAAAATGGCCCATGAAATAGGGAACATTTTCATCTTCCATTTTTTGGAATTTGTTATTTTAAAATAATTTTCGTCTTAGATCATGGAATATGTCTTGTAATTGTTCGATTGTGAGGCGCCTATATCAGCGATAACGCACCACCAAAGCCAATCAGTAGATCAGTTCCAAGACATTAATTCTATTATAATTTCAAAAGGCTAATGCGCTCCCGCCATTTATTGAAATTTCCTTTTTCATAGCGACCATTTTCATCTTCAGTTAACTGATGAAAATCTCAGGCTGTCCACTTCCTGATAGAGAATATTCTATCCATAGATTAATTTTATCGCTTTTGCAATTTTTTGAATTTTTATTTTCAAATAATTACTTTTGCTTTGATATTTGTCTGACATTATAAAATATCTTCTGGATTCGTTCGATAGTGAAGTGTCCATATCAAAACTAACTCACTATCCAAATTCATCAATCATTTCTATATAAGACTCTTATTCTATCATAATGCAAAATTGTTAATGCGCTCCCGCCATTTCTTGAAATTTCCACTTAGATAGCGATTTTTCATTCAGTAAATGCGCCCTCGCCATTTTTTCAAATGATTTTTATTATTCATTTTCAGTGCGCTAGTGATTGTTGTAGATTATGGGACTCATTATACAGTGTAGGTACTGAATTCTCACTTACACCACGGGAAGATTCCCTATTCAATCGTAATTCAAATATTATATATCAATTTTAATTCTGTGCATGCGCTTCCGCCATTTATTGAAATTGCTATTGTCCATCTTCCGGTACAAAATATTCCTCGATAATTGTTGTAGGTCGTATGTAGTAATTCCTCACCATTGTCGATCTGAAAGAAAACCTAGTACGCGAGGAGGTATATTATAGCTCTTGCCTACTAAAACTATCAAACTAGGTTGTCATCTAGAACGACAATGTCCTCACGATTTCATTCAATAAATTGGTGGATTCAGTTTGCGCTCTCACTATTATCAGAAATTGTCATGTATCATGAAAATCATTCTTTAGTGTAGTGACTGAAATCTCACTAACTTACCTCGAGAAGGTTCCGCATTCAAGCCTATTTTTCAATGGGTTCGAAATAAAAATTACTTTCATGCGCTTTCTCCATTTATTACAATTTCTGGATGAAATTCATAGTCCAGAGATTTACTTTATGCGAACGTCTACATAGCAGGTTTCTTACCCTTTCAGGTTAATGTTAAGTGCATAATTTTCAAAATTGATTGGTATCAAGATTGAATTTGAAACTGAGTGACATTTGCCAATAGGCGCTTCATTTTTGTCAGGAACAAAATCACTTATTAATCGCATTAAGTTGCAAAATGATCGCGATAGTCTTTCGTTGCTATAAGCAACGTTAACAAAAAGCAGCAATCTAATTGTTCTTAAATATTGGACACCGCACGTTTTATAGGGAAAATTGGCCTCTTGTCCAATTGGCTGAATTTTTGATATGTTATAGTCCAAGACTTTCTGAACAAAATGTCCGAATACCAAACTGTTCTAATGGATAGTTTTGGCGCTAGAGGTCGCTGAAATCTCAATGTTGTTTTTTTTTCTCCTGATATTTTTTTCAATTAGAGCTATTATTATATTATTTTTTGATAGGATAAGTCACTACAGGAAGTTTTCTTCAATATTTTTGCTGTTGGTCAAGAATTATACAGTGTGTTCCAGCAAATATGATACTATCCAATAATTCAATGAAAAAGGATATTGACGTGTCGCATTCCAATTATGAAATAGTTTTTTCAGTAAGAATATTTATTATTATTATTATTTGTATTACTATAATTTTAATCATTATTATCATTATTTAATGTTCACCTAGTATATAAAGTGGAAATATACAACGTTATTAACTCGTTCTATAAAAGTAGCAGGTATTATCAGTAATATCAGTATTCATTCGCATCTTTAGATGAATATTCCTTGTAATTTCGTCAGAAAACTCTGAATTTACCTAGTACGAACTGTTTTAGGAGGGTAAACGCAAAATAACATTCAATCTCAAACTTTGACAAATAGGAGATTAATACTAGAAAAAACATCATCACATTAATATTGAATATTAAAATATCTTTCTGATTCGAATATCATTCATCTGCTGTTATATGGAACGGGTTGATATCTTCGTGTATCTTCTCGTTATTCAGAGGTTGAACATGGAATTCGAAAGAACGAATTTTGTAATTGAAATAGGACATTTCTCGATTTCTCATTTCTCGATAACCTTTCCTATGGAATTAATGAATATTATTATTGTCTTGAACAATGATAGCTGGAACACATTGTATAATTGTTGACCAGTAGCAACAATATTGATGAATACTTCTAGTAGTAACTTATCCTATCAAAATAAAAAATAATAATGGCTCAAAGAGCATTATTCATCAGGGGAAAAAAATCGAGATTGAGACTTCAGTGGCTTCTAGCGCCAGAACAATCCATTAGAACGGTTTGGTATTTGGACATTTTAATCAGAATGTCTTGAACTATAACATATCGAACATTCAGCCAATTCGACAGGAGGCCTATTTTTCCCATAAAACGTGCGGTGTCCTTTAGGAAATCTTCTCTTTCAGAATCCTGGGTCTACATAGCGATCGCAGTCCTCGCCTTCGGAATTTTCATCATCGCCATATCGATAATGTGCATATACAAGAGCAGAAGAAAAAGCAGCATAGATCTCACTCACTGTCAATACCACACGGTGAACAATCTCAACAACAACACCATCAAGAAGACGGACCAGCTGCTGTGAGCCCCTAATAGGGGCGTCGTAACTTTTGTGATATCTCATGCAACAAATTAGGGTTCCGAACGTTATGTTGTGTTATTTTTATTTTTTAAATCGCGACTGTTATGATATGAAGAATGTTAATTTATTTTTATAATGTGACATGTTGGAAGTGTGACCATGTTTTCGAGGGTAATCGATTTCTTCACTAACGTCTGTATACAGGGTGTTATTGAAACCGTGTTCAGAATGTGACAATGGAATTTGTTTTGCCATTCCAATGACATTCTGTATTTGTACAGGGTGATACATTTGGAGATGTAGCGGTAATTTTGGTGGAGTACGAAATTATTGTACTGGGTTGATGAAGAAAATGTTGCCAGGATGATCGCGAATGGGAAATTTAAATGGATCACCTTGTGCTGGCTGATTCTTTTGAATGAAACACGGAACTCAAAGTCAGATAGTTGAGATCTTCCTAGGAATTCGAATATGGAATGACAATACTAGAGAAATGTGACCTAAAACTTCTCACTGCTTCTCACAGCAATTTTTTGTGCCAGATAATTTCACCAAAGTTGAATTTTCAATAATTAATAATAATACTCTGGATCATGTAATTTCACTCTTCTTGAATCAATTAACAAGAAACGGTGTACACGAAATTTTAAAAAAATATACAGTCTGTCCAAGATAAGGTTGCACAGCATGGGGATCTCGGAAACGGTAGGAGATACGAAGTCGGTTAAATGGGGAAAAAGTTGCGCATTCGGAGGTTCATACCAACAGCCTTCGAAAATTCTCAAAATTTTCTCTAGTTTTTCAATTATATCGAAAAAAGTAATTTTTGGGATCTCTATTTTTTTTCTCCGTTATTATTAGAGATACAGAAAAACTGAGAATACTTTTCCATAGCAACTTTTGATGACGTTTAACGTGGTGATACCGATTTTTCTATGCGACGTTCCGGATTCGTAGAACCATCATCAACTTTTGTTTTTTATATACGGCCCTGATGATTCTTTCACAGATTCTGAAAGCTTTTTTTATTTTGAATTCAACCATGTATTATACAAGGTGGTTTGAATGTGTTTCGAACTAGTTTCAGCCATCATCAATGTTTTTTTCGAAATTCCAAAGGAGAAATGCCATCAGTTCCACTTATATTGAAGGAAAATTAGCCAGCAAACTAATCCCTCATCAACTAGTTCCGATTGATAGACTTATAGGAATAATTAGTTCGAAAAATTTAATTATGACAAGCTCCTTCGGATTAAAATATGAATACAATTCATAAACAATTCGAAGCGCTGCGTTGAATAATTTAGTGGATTTTATTTTCACTTTTCAGTATTGAATAACTAGTCCATCAATGTTTGACTTTGAATAATCAGAAATAAGTGAAACTGATGGCATTTTTCCTTTGGAAATGCGAGAAAAACATTGATGATGGCTAAAGATAGGTCGAAACACATTCAAACCACCTTGTATAATACATGGTTGAATTCAGAATAAAAAAAGCTTTCAGAATCTGTGAAAGAATCTGTGGTTCCTTGAGGAGAAATGTCGAAATGTTCCAAAATCAATATGATTCGATCTCTGGTCAATTGTGTTAGTAATTTGACCATTGTTCTTCTCGTTTCGGGGTCACCAATTATAGAGAATTAATAAATATGTTTATTTGATCTCTATTACAAATTATCAGAATGACATTAATTATTTATCTGACATTAATAATCAAAATATCAAAACACAGGGTAATCACAATTCCCCACAGAATTATCAGGGCCGTATTCAAAAAACAAAAGTTGATGATGGTTCTGCGAATACGAAACGTCGCATAGCAAAGTCGGTATCACCACGTTAAACGTCATCAAAAGTTGCTATGAAAAAGTATTTTCAGTTTTCCTGTATCTCTAATAATAACGGAGAAAGAAAATAAAATAGAGATTCCAAAAATTCACTTTTTTCGATATAACTGAAAAACTAAAAAAAAAATTTTGAAAATTTCCGAAGGCTGTTGGTATGAGCCTCCGAATGCGCAACTTTTTCCCCATTTAACCGACTTCGTATCTCCTACCGTTTCCGAGATCCTGTGCAACCATATCTTGGACAGACTATTCCGAATGATAGATACTGAATTCCAAAGTTTTCCTGTAATTTTTTTGAGGTTGACAAGCCTTTTCTTTCGGTGAAATCAGAAGCACTGGAAGTATGAATGCCTGCAGGACAGTCAATAATAGTAGGAAAATGTGGTAAGGTGGAAAAGTATATTCTCCAAAAAAAATTATTTGATTTTCGACTCCTGGAGAATTGTTCTTACTGGATTCAGATTCCTTGGTAGGTTTTCTTGCTATTTAATTTTCTGCATTTCCGATCCAATTCAGAAATTGACGAATCGTTTATATTTTATAAGGATCCTGTATTTTCGACTCGGTTTTCTAGTTTCCATTAGAAATAACTTGAGCTTTTCCTGAATCCTACTTTATTGTACGAAGGCGCAGAAATTTTTCTTACTAAAAAAAAATAATTGCAAAATGATTCAATCAAGCTAATTGCAAATTGCAGTTGAATCTTAATATCAGTTTGATCAACAGAAATTTTTTGCAATTAGTTTTATTGATGAAATATTTTTGCATTGCCGCTTCGTACTGTTGAGCCCTATTTTTTTCCTCTTTCTTCGAAATTTCAATGAATTCATTCTACATAATTTCAAGCTCTCATCCATACAGGGTGCGCGAAACTCAATGACTTCATTCTATATTGTATGAATAGGAAGAACGATAAAAAAATAAAAGGAGTTCCTCAATGGAATTGAGTAAAGTCCGTTACAAGTTCAAGCCAAATTCGCATATTTTCCAGGTTTTTGAGAATTAAAGAAGTTAATTGAAAAACCTATATTCCGGAATATTTTGAAAGACCTGATTTTTCCGATTCTTCTTTCGTTGAAAATCCAAAACTTTCGGGTTTTACCAGAAAGAAATAAATTATTCAATAAATACTTGATATTTTTCTTCCTCATTATTTTATTTGATGGTTTGAAATGTGCCATACTCAAATGCCATTCGAAAACCTGAGTTCAGATATTTTCTATCATATTTCTTCTTGTTGTAATGGATATGAGGCATCGAGTTCTGCACACCCTGTAGAAAACACTATCCCCCTCTATCGGTAGTCAGGGTATATGTTATGCCAGTATAATTTTATAATCATGATTGTTTACCCGTCATATACAAAGTTGGTGATGTTGTCATGAATACTATAGAATTTTGTTATACAATTGGGAAATTAATAAAAATCCTTCAATGTCAGACTGAAATTTAAAAAGTATATAATTTCGTTATTGAACTACTACATTAGCTGCATTAGGTGAGAACCAGTCCAATATGTCCATAGACAAAAACATGGTCCTTCGAGCCGGATTATGTAGGTTTTTGCCTACAGAAATATGGGGCTGGTTACCACTTGATACAGCTAGTGCAGTAGTTCAATAACGAAATTATAAATTTTCGATATTTTAGTCTGATATCAAAGTTTCTTTATTGATTTCTCAATAGTATAACAAAATTCTATAGTATTCATGATAACATCACGAATTGTTTACATAAAGGGTGAACAATTATAGTTATGGAATTATACAATTTCTGATGACTAAATTGAAAAAAAAATCCAACAGTACTCCTTGTTTCGTGTTTCGAGATCTCATAAAAAAATAAAATGTGCTTAGTACTATTTAATTTCACACACGGTATGGTGTGAATAAAAGGAAGAAATTCATCATCAATGATGAATATATTCCTTTCATTCGCTTTGCTGCACATTTGCAAATAACAATGATCATGTTCTAATTCCTTCATATATACAGTGTGTCCTATTATGAGCATATATTTATAATCATAAAATCTCTCAAAATAAAACACATCCATAATAATACTGCTGTTAGAAATGTATTCGAAATGTGATAAGTTTTTTCCCCATACTTCAACTCTAACCCATACGATAATGATGTAGTGAGTGTTCCTATAACTGAGACTTTAGTTTAGAGGATAATATGTTGATAGTTAATTTATCATTAGTTGATGACAGGCTCAATGTGCCTGACGAAATTTGTTTTACAGTATTCGACGAGTATTTTTTTTTATAGTTGTTCTGCTTTAAATTTTTTTGATATTTACTGTTATAGTGATTATTGCTTGTTTGATTTCCTGTCTGTAGCATTGTTACTCTGAAAGTGATTTAAGATTTTAAGCCTTAGGACTACTAAAATAGTAGAATAGGTCAAGTTAATATAGCTAGATACTTAGGAGTATGTATAGGTATAATATTTATTTCAAATGTATCTTGTATAAGAATATAGTGTACATAATAAATTAATAGAGATCTACACACTGTTTTTTTTTTTCATTCTTATACCCCACAATATGCCTTTCACTGCCTCTACGACATATATCTACTTTTACCATCTAGGCAGTAAAGTAGCATTCTTACTGCCTAGTCAATAAAGTAACAACTTTACGGCTTAGGCAGTAAAATCACATTTCACTGTGTACAGGTAAAAACTGCTGGTTTGAAAGCCATCATTTCTTCTACTTCACTGCCTTGTTGAATAAAAAACCAATCATTCAAAATCGAAAGTCAAACTGTGGGAAGTAGTCAGGCCTGAATTTGCAAACAGTCCATTTGAAATCGAAAAAGGAGTAAAATGGCCTCAGTGTATCATCTGTATGAAGAGATTGTCCATTTGCAAATAACAATTAATGATGTTCTATTTCCTTCATAATTACAGTCATTTTTTCATTCTAATACCCTACGATATGACTTCCACGGCCTATACGACATATATGTACTTTTACCACCTAGGCATTAAAGTAGCATTCTCACTGCCTAGTCAATAAAGTGACACCTTTACGGCTCAGGCAGTAAAATCAGATTTCACTGTGAACAGGTAAAAATTGGTGGTTTGAAAGCCGTCATTTCTCCTATTTCACTGCCTTGTTGAATATCAATCATTCATAATCAAAAGTCAAACTGTGGGAAGTAGACAGGGGTGAATTCGCAAACAGTCCATTTAAAATCGAAAAAGGAGTGAAATGGCTTCAGTGTATCATCTGTATGAAGAGATTGTCCATTTGCAAATAACAATTAATGATGTTCTATTTCCTTCATATGTACAGTCTTTTTTTCATACTTATACCCCACGATATGACTTTCACGGCCTCTACGACATATATTCACTTTTACCACCTAGGCAGTAAAGTAGCATTCTTACTGCCTAGTCAATAAAGTGACACCTTTACGGCTTAGGCAGTAAAATCAGATTTCACTGTGAACAGGTAAAAATTGGTGGTTTGAAAGCCATCATTTCTCCTATTTCACTGCCTTGTTGGATGAAAAACAAGAAATAAGAAGACTCAGTAGTATTTTGGCAGATGTCATTAACCAATCATTCATAATCAAAAGTCAAAATGTGGGAAGTAGTCAGGGGTGAATTTGAGAACAGTCCATTTGGAATCGAAGAAGGAATAAAATGGCTTCAGTGTATCATCTGTATGAAGAGGTTGTCCATATCGAAGATGATATAGTGATGAAATTCAAGTAAAAAAAGTGCTTTTTGTCTGAATCATGTTCCTATCCTAAAAATCGTGGATTTTTAGGCTTCATGCTGTAACAGCTAAGAAAGATCATTTCGCAGCAACAAAAATACAGAGTGTTTTTCGAGGTTATGTGGTGCGTAAAGAGATGAAAAAATTAAATATGGCGGCTACCCTTATACAAAAACACGTGAGAGGGTGGCTCCTGAGGTATCATATGCCTGATATTCTGCAGGAATATCATGACATGGTTTGTTTCAAATACTATAACGGGATGGCTACAAGAATACAAGCCCGATGGAGAGGATATAAGGTAAATATGTTCGTTTTATTAAGTATAAGGAATCGATTTTTTTTGTATTTTCTGTTGTTAATGAATCTCGAGAACAGACATGATATCACAGAAACTTAGAAGACCATGGGAATTCGAGATGTTCTTGGTATTCTGTAGAAGAAATAAAATGAATGGATAAGTTTTCGACAATATTGGACGTTTCAGATATCTCGTTAAAAGGAAAATATCTCTGAAACTATCATGAAAACGAAAAATACCTCTTCATATTCTTGTTCAGCAGACCGACAACATCCTCATCTCATTCTGAGACCTCGAAAATATTGAAAAAGGTTCAGACCAAAAAATCAACTTTGTCCTAGATCATATAGCCACAAAATTTTGTATTTTATGCCCTTTAGGCATGCATCCTTTAGTGCGGGCTAGATGCACATTGCACAGCTTCCTAGACCGAAATAAAAAAATGGTATTTTTTTACCATAGACCAAAATTGTTATATAGGTATCAGAAACCATATGAATTGATGAAAATTCAAGTTGATCGACGTGTTCTGCAGACGAATTTGGATGTGTGCAGAAGTTTTCAGCGATTTTGGATGTTTCGTATTTTTCTTCAAAATGCTAATATCTCCAAATTTATGAGACATACAGAAAAACCGACTTTATATTCTGATCCAGCAGACCGAGAGCATTCTATATACGAATTTTCAGGTCATTTTGAGCCCTTTAATATTTCGAAAAATGTTCAAAGGGGTTAACCTTGTTTCTTTTTCAGACCCAAAAATCAACTTTGTTCTGAAGCCTTCAAATTCTGTATTTAGGGTCTTTTAGGCATCCTCTAGTGCGGACTAGAAGCACAGCTCACTAGTCCTCAATTTGAAAAAATGACAATTTTCGACCCCACTTTGGAATAAATTTTTCCCCTAACAAACTATGAAGAAACTGATAAAAATTCGGGTTGTTCGACGTGTTCTGCAGACAAATTGGGACGTGTGGTGGTTTTCAGTGATTTTGGATGTTTCGGATTTTTCTTCAAAATGCTAATATCTCTAAATTTATTAGACATAGAGAAAAACCGACTTCATATACAGGTTCTGCAGACCGAGAACATCCTGTGTTCAAATTTTCAGCTCATTCTGGGCCCTCAAATATTTCGAAAAAAGTTCAAAGGGGTTAACCTTGTTTCTTTTTCAGACCCAAAAATCAACTTTGTTCTAAAGCCTTCAAATTCGGTATCTAAGGTACTTTAGGCATCCTCTAGTGCAGACTAGAAGCACAGCTCACTAGTCCTAAATTTGAAAAAATGACAATTTTTGACCCCACTTTGGAAGAAATTTTTTCCCCTAAGGAACTATGAAGAAACTGATGAAAATTCGGGTTGATCGACGTGTTCTGCAGACAAATTGGAACGTGTGGAGAAGTTTCCAGTGATTTTGGATGTTTAGGATTTTTCTTTAAAATGCTAATATCTCTAAATTTATTAGACATAGAGAAAAACCGACTTTATATACAGGTTCTGCAGACCGAGAACATCCTGTGTACAAATTTTCAGCTCATTCTGGGCCCTCAAATATTTCGAAAAAAGTTCAAAGGGGTTAACCTTGTTTCTTTTTCAGACCCAAAAATCAACTTTGTTCTGAAGCCTTCAAATTCGGTATCTAAGGTACTTTAGGCATCCTCTAGTGCAGAATAGAAGCACAGCTCACTAGTCCTAAATTTGAAAAAATGATAATTTTTGACCTCACTTTGGAAAAAATTTGCTCCCCTAAGAAACTATGAAGAAACCGATTGAAATTCGGGTTGATCGACGTGTTCTGCAGACAAATTGGGACGTGTGGAGAAGTTTTCAACGATTTTGGATGCTTCGGATTTTTCTTTAAAATGCTAATATCTCTAAATTTATTAGACATACAGAAAAACCGACTTCATATACAGGTTCTGCAGACCGAGAACATCCTGTGTACAAATTTTCAGCTCATTCTGAGCCCTCAAATATTTCGAAAAAAGTTCAAAGGGTATAACCTTGTTTCTTTTTCAGACCCAAAAATCAACTTTGTTCTAAAGCCTTCAAATTCAGTATTTAGGGTCCTTCAGGCATCCTCTACTGCGGACTAGAAGCACAGCTCACTAGTCCTAGATTTGAAAAAATGACAATTTCTGACCCCACTTTGGAAGAAATTTGTTCCCCTAAGAAACTATGAAGAAACTGATAAAAATTCGGGTTGATCGACGTGTTCTGCAGCCAAATTGGGACGTGTGGAGGAGTTTTCAGCGATTTTGGATGTTTCGGATTTTTTCTTTAAAATGCTAATATCTCTAAATTTATCAGACATACAGAGGAACCGACTCCATATTCAGGTTCTGCAGACCGAGAACTTCCTGTGTACAAATTTTCAGCTCATTCTGAGCCCTTGAGTATTTCGAAAAAAGTTCAAAGGGGTTAACCTTGTTTCTTTTTCAGACTCAAAAATCAACTTCGTTCTAGAGCCTTCAAATTCGGTATTTAGGGTCCTTTAGGCATCATCTAGTGCGAACTGAAAGCACAGCTCTCTAGTCTTGAAATGAAAAAAAATTGCAATTTTTGACCCCACTTTGGACCAAAATTTTTCCTCTGAGAAACTGTAGAAACTGATGAAAATTCGAGTTGATCGACGTGTTCTGCAGACAAATTGGGTCGTGTGGAGAAGTTTTCAACGATTTTGGATGCTTCGGATTTTTCTTTAAAATGCTAATATCTCTAAATTTATTAGACATACAGAAAAACCGACTTCATAAACAGGTTCTGCAGACCGAGAACATCCTGTGTACAAATTTTCAGCTCATTCTGAGCCCTTGAATATTTCGAAAAAAGTTCAAAGGGGTTAACCTTGTTTCTTTTTCAGACCCAAAAATCAACTTTGTTCTAAAGCCTTCAAATTCGGTATTTAAGGCCCTTTAGGCATACTCTAGTGCGGACTAGAAGCACAGCTCTCTAGTCCTAAAATTAAAAAAATGTCAATTTTTGACCCCACTTTGGACCAACATTTTTCCTCTAAGAATATATGTAGGAACTGATGGAAATTCAACTTGATCGACGTGTTTTGCAGACGAATTGGGATGTGTAGAGAAGTTTTCAGTGATTTTGGATGTTTTCAGATTTTTTTTTAAATGGTAATATCTCTAAATTTATCAGACATACAGAGAAACAGACTTCATATTCTGGTTCTGCAGTTTTCAGTTCATTCTGAGCCCTCAAATATTTCGAAAAAAGTTGAAAGGGGTTAACCTTGATCTTTTTGCATCCAAGTGCATCCCAAAAACTTGGTTTTCTGTTTCGTGCCAGGAGCTATTTCACTTTCAGTCAGCTGCTTATGATCTATAAGGCACAGATCCGACCTGTCCTGGAATACTGTTCCCATATTTGGAGTGCAGCACCCAAACATACCCTGAAACTGTTCGTTGGATTCTGACCAAAAAAGGGCAATTCGTCTAGTGGGTGATGCCTCGCTCACAAACTCACTCACTTCTCTGGAACACCGTAGAAAAATTGGCGATCTGGCTCTATTTCATAGATATTTTCATGGACGATACTCTTCTGAAATATCAACAATTGTTCCTCCCTTGGCAGTCCCCGCGAGATCACTTTGGAGACTTGCAGAACATCAATTTCCAAAGACTCGTTCATCCAACGAACAGCGAGGCTCTGGAACACATTGCCAAGGGAGGTGTTTTCAGAGGCATATAACCTCCAGAAATTTAAGAAGAACACCAAATCCTACCTCATTTTCCTTGGTTCCTACGATGTTCTCTGAACATTACAGGATATCCCTCTTGGTGAGAACCAGAACATAAAAAAAAATTGCTACTAAGCGCTAGACATTCTCTAGTGCGGACTTGAAGGACCTCTCTTGAACTGAAAATAAATACGTGAGTGTGTGTGTGTAGAAACGCTCTGTATCTTCCTTTCCTTTGAAGGTTCGAAAATATGAGATTTGCATAAAAGACCACCTAGAGGAGCAAGAGCAGATGAAAAAAGCCAATGAAGATATGCAAAAAGCTTTGACCCAACAGCGCAGCCAAGGAGGCAATGGATCTGGTGTAATGGATTTTGAGAAAGAAAAAATCAAAATTGAAAAAATTTTGAAATGTATCTTCAATCGTCATCATTTACTGAGGACTCAACAAAAGGGTGGCGTACTTTCTATTCAAGGGAAAGAGTAAGGAAACTATACATTGATGTGCCTTTGATTCATGGAAAGACTAGGAAATTAATAAATATTCATTAGAAATCAATTAATTATCGTACAGGATATTCAGTTTTTTATGAAAGACGTTATTATATTGTCGTTATTCCTCTCTTGCCTGACCTATTTTCTGGGAGAGAATTCAATTGAATAATTGATAATTGTTTTTTCTCAAGTTCATTCAATCATATTCTCCCTATTGCTTTCCCCAAGATATGTATTTTTCTCTGATCTAAATAATAGTCATCCCAAGAAATCTATGGAAATAATTGTTAATTATTTTCATCTTCGTTGGCAACCATTCAACTCATCTTTATTTCCAGTGAATTGTCGGAGTTAGAGAAACTTTTGAAATCTGTATCTTGGACCGATTACATGAAGAATCTCAGGAAGTTGTACAACCGATTATCCAAAGAGAAAAACGAAAATCAGTACAAATATTCTGACAAGAAGTCAAGGAAACAGGAAGATTTACTGAGAACAAAAGAACCGTCTGATATTTCTGTCCAAAATGGATATCTCGATAAAGATATCCACGAAAAACCGTGAGTTCATAAAAACAATTATTTTGGATCACGAAAATTATTATTTTTCTCGTTCCAGCTTCATATTTTCAAGAAAAATTGAAAGAGAACCGTACGAGAGAAATATCACGAAAACTGAAAAATACAAGAAAGTTGAAACAAAAATTCTTAGGACGTTCGACAAGAGTTTGAACATCAGTGAACACGATTTTGATCTGACTGTACTGAAGAAAGCTGTCAAAGAATCTGATGTTCCTCCCTACTACATTGACTTCTGGTTCCAGAAATGTTTTATACATAGTTTGTGAGAGACATTAGAGTTTCAAAAATATACCTCCTTATTTCAAACGAATTATCTGGAATCTCTACCTGCAAGGTGAAAAAAAAAACAGTATTCTGAAAAAAAAATCTAATCAAAAAGAACTATGAACATAAACTATCACTATATACATTAATTTACAAAAAGTAAGTACGAATCCATCAACAGCAATTCACAACCGATTTACAATGATTATTCTTCCCTATGCTACTTGATACTCTGGATAGCAGGAAGTTATAGTACAATTTGGGTCAAACAGCTTGGAAGCGGTCTGGAAAGCAGCCATGTCCAAGCCAGCTTGATGACTCCCCATAGCATTCATCATGTTGGTTTGGGTCAAAGACATATTGCCAATGAGAAGCTCCCTGAAAAAAAAAATGTCATATAACTTACAGATTGAGAAATGGTAGTGATAGGAATAATAATCGTGAACCACCAATATAGGAGAATTTTGAAGATTTTTAGTTTCGATGACAGTAGAGCAATGTCTGCTGATGTCACAACATGGCGCACTTGTCGTTTTCATCAGCTGATCGGGGGACAAACAAAGCTGTGTGTGAACTTTGATTTTATTATTTCTGACCCATTCGTGATTTTGTTGAACTTGTAGATATTATACAAGAAGAATGTGTATAGTTTATCCAAAATCAATTGCAAATTCTCGTGCCGCACCTGCAGTGACTTCAAAGAAAACTTCAAACATGCCGACGCCGCACAGTGTGAGATATTCTGCAATTGATATTGGATATACTTCACATTTTCTTCCAAAATGAGTATCTATTGAGGTATATTACGAGGTATATCAGGTATATTAGAGCTGAACTCAAGTAAATCCAGTAATTTAAAATTGACAAATAAACCAATTTGAAGTCTTCTTTGGACTCATTCACTTCTCTCACAAGATTCATGAGGAATGAATTAACAAACATGTCAATAAATAAATGCTCCAGGTATTGTATTTTAGTGGTAAATGTGCAAGAAAGTTACATGTACCCTTACGGAGAATGTGTATGCTTGTCCCGCCATCAGCTGTTCAATGGCCGACAATTTTACGTCATATGACGTCACTGACAATGCTCTGTTGTCGTCAACCCAAGGTGCCTTCGTAAATAGTCGGTTCTTTGTTAGAACGTGAAATGTGAATTTTTGTAGAGGTCGACGGAAAATACTATTTTAGTCTTCCGTGAAAATCCTAAAGATGAATCAGGTATTCATCAGATGCATTTCTCACACTGTGGCATGAATTATACACCGTGTCCCAGCTAAAATGTTCCCCCCTGTAAAAAATCAAACGGGGGGTCGAATGACTTGAAATTTGATCACCCAGTATATTTGATGAGGCTCTCTCGAATTATGCTATTGAATATATCGTAGGAAGTGCACCTCAACTCTATAATTTGAATAGGTACACCCAGTATATTATTCCATATAAGTAGAGTTCATTATAACAAATTCAACAATGCCGGGTTTCATGGGATTTTTTCAAAGGACTACGAAGATATGGGAAAAAATCAAACGATCCAATAAAAAATGTATATGATTAGATTTTGTTATTATGACACGATTGAAATCGAATAGACAGAAAATAATTAAAACCTCAACTGCTCAATATGTCGTCCATTCTGCTGCGAACATTTTCAAGCTCTTTTGATAACGTTCATTGTGACCCTATATATCACGTTGCGATCAATTTGGGTGCATAAATTCGTGATTTTCTCTTTCATTTCTTCCATATTCACAATTGGCGACTCATAAACCTGTTGTTCCAAGTAGCCCCACAAATAAAAATCAAGTGGGGTGAGGTCTGGCGACCGAGCTGGCCAGTTGCTATCACCATCGAGACAATTGGTGGTTATCAGATTTTAATTATTTCCTTTTCATTCGATTTCAATCGTGTTATATTGATGAAATCTAATCATATACATTTTTTATTGAATCGTTTTATTCTTTGTCATATCTTCGTAGTAGTTTGAAAAAAAACATCAAACCCGGCATTGTTGAATTTGTAATAATGAACCCTATTTGAATATGGAATAATATACTGTGAAATCAAACTGTAATAAGTTACTTCCGATTTTCATCATGCCTAAATGAAAGGTTCCTGTGTTTATATCAAATCCAGAAATGTTTTCCATCTATTGGAAAAGCAGTGAGGAGAATTGACGAAAGAGACTGAAATAATGAGGATCACCATTTTTGAATAGCATAACGCAAATTTTTTCATGTTTTATTACAGTCAAGTCGGTAGTCCGTATAGGCATCAAAAACGGACCGTGACTAAACAGTTGAATCACAATATGAGCACGTATCATGATGAGCATGCTATAAGGTAGAGTGGAATTTTTTTGCAAAAACATTATTAACGATCCTGAACTGCACAAGAACTCAACCAAGAAGGGTCGGCATATTCAAAATCAATTACTCATTCATTTATGCATATTTCAGCAAAGTGAGTGGTTGTAGTTGAAGGAAGGAAAATATTCAAGTACAGGACCCTCTGTCAAACAATTTCTGCATATCATTCTCTTATTCAACATTATTCCAAAATCTTTGGCTGATCGAGTGGCTGATGAACTTATGATAAGCCCTAAACATGTCCCACCCCTCTTTGTAACACTTCGTCATTAAAATTCGAAAATTCGTGGAGATAATTCGGAGATTTTCCTTCCTTGTAGGTAAGGAACTATGAATGATGGCATCAGGTTCTGCATCTCTCAGTATATTTCAAGATGCATATAGTTTCCTCAATAATATAACTCTGATCATGGATCCACGTAGGTACATCCTACAGATATTTCAAAGGGGCAGTATTGTTAATCCTGAGATGTTTTTAAGAATATGGTGTTTTTATTCGGGAGATTCACGAAGTGGGCGACATCTAGGTTACATAATACGAACTTCAAACTGGGGGAAAACAAACTGTTGTCTATGGATAAAGTGCGTAGACTACATTGCATTCAGCTTGCTGTAGCTGTAGTCAAACTTGTCCATGACATAAAGTGTTGGCACTGTTGGTAGTGATGATGGTTGAGTTGGTTAATTTTTTTACATTATTACATTTTTATTAGTTTAGTGAACAGTGAACGGGTGAAGAATTGGAGATAGTTCAGACAATTCAAACTAATTATGACGAGCAAATCAATTGACATATAAACGAACAGCTACAACATGTTTACAATATCAAGATTGTCCTGCTTTGCATGAACAAATACAAATCCATCGTTCTACAGGAGTTCCTCTGGACCCCAACTTCAATTTTACTTCATGTGGGGAAGATTTCATCGCCGAAGTTTGTGAACAAAGTGCAAAAATGTGCCTTTTGTTGAAGTCTTCTGCCTCACACAAAATCACATGATTAGCACGGAGAACTGCTTCTCCTTCCACTACTGGTCGGCTTTTTCCATATAAATAGAGCAAAATATCTGCCAAAATAACATCTACAGCTAGCATTGTTAGCGTTTTCGATCAGATATTGACAATTAATGTCAAGAAATTTAAAAACTTATCACTCTTATCAGTACACAGTACACAAGCTAATGGTACTAATGGGATTGAGTGAGGATTGAGTTTGTTTTCCCCCAGTTTTGACGTGGCTTTGACATGGAACGATGAAAACCGAGCGCCACCTGGTAACATTGATTCCCGCGAATTGTCAGGGCTAGTTGCCAAAGTTACATTGGTCAAAAATTGACGATACTCATAAGGTTGTTGGTCATAGGGAATCCGTAGGAGGCGCTGATATCGTCATAATCGTAATGGTCATCGGACCAAATAACAACAATCATTTATACGTACGACAAAAAATAGAAAAATGGTGTAAGTAGATGCATTTTCGATATCGTTCAATAATATCCTGATAGTTTAGTTTCTATGCCCATTTTAAAGAGAATTCGTACATAGCGACTTATACCGGGTGGCCACGGAAGTATTGCCTACGGAATATCTCAGTTATTGTACGAAGTAGGTTCGTGAAATTTGGAGCGTCGATATAATGACATAGGAGCTAGAATTTGAGCATATTGACATGTCGAAGTTAACTTCCGCTCTGGCCGGAAGTAACATCAACTTTCTTATTTTAAATGGAAACCCTATTTTTTTTTCTTTTCGCTTTATTCAGCATTCAATTCCCTTTCTAATGACATATCACAAGTTGGTATCTAACCAGAAACTAGATCAGAAAAAAATTATTATTGAAATTCACCGAGTAGGCCGTGGAAGCGTATTTCATTTCAAAAAATGACTTTTCATTATATCATTAGAAAGGAATGGTTATGCTGAATAGTACAGGCAAGAAAAAGTTGTATGTTCCTATTCAAGTTATGGACCTACAGAGTATTGTTTTTTTCCCAATTTTTCCAATATTTTTTTTGGCGGCTTTTTATAACGCCGACGAATGAAAATAAAATATCACAGTAGTAGCAACTGTTATCAAGTGACGTATGGTTTCCATAGCCAACTTCTCAATTTTTGGCTTTCATTTTGCTTCCACGGCCTACTCGGTGAATTTCAATAATAATTTTTTTCTGATCTAGTTTCTGGTTAGATACCAATTTGTGATATGTCATTAGAAAGGGAATTGAATGCTGAATAAAGCGAAAAGAAAAAAAAATAGGGTTTCCATTTAAAATAAGAAAGTTGATGTTACTTCCGGTGAGACCGGAAGTTAACTTCGACATGTCAATATGCTCAAATTCTAGCTCTTATGTCATTATATCGACGCTCCAAATTTCACAAACCTACTTCATACAATAACTGAGATATTCCGTAGGCAATACTTCCGTAGCCACCCGGTATTAGAATAAGATGTAACAATATCATCATATTTCGATTTCCAACTGTATATTGCCATCAAGTTAGGTCAAAACAAAGGCGCAACAGTGGAAACATCTATATACTTATAACCCACTAAGCAGATTTGGAAGCTATGTTGATGCAAGGTTTTAGCAATTACTGAAACAGACGTTCAGTAGTATTACAAATGTGAATTTGTAAATGTTACTTTCTAGCAATGTCACAGCAACATGCAATATTGCTGCAAGGATACATTTTCAAACTTCACCTTTCCAATATTGCTGAACGTCCGTTGCATTAATTGCTTCAACATTGCATCAACATAACTTTAAAATTTGCTTAGTGGGAAACATCTCAGCAAATCTTGTATACTTAGCATATCTCATATCTCTGAAACTAAACAAGCTGGAATTTTTCTAACAACCCCAACTTCTTCATATTGGTCATTTACCAGTTTCAATCGTTTTACCTGATATCAACAGAGGGAATGAATAAAGACAAAGCAATCCTGCCACACTGAAATAGGCGAGTGAACTATATATTTTTTTAATTCTTAAATAAAATCATCAATCAAATACCTTCTAATTTCATATTTTTTGAGAATTTTTTGATCGATTTTCAGTTGCTAAAATATCAATAATGCCACGATAATTTTCAAACGGCCAGAAATTTACCGCAAGTAAAAACTGACGCAACGAATTTTTGAGTAGGGGCAGACCATAGAACAGTTGCCATATGTTGAAATATGATTGGGAACCTCAGAAATATTAGTTATTCGAACAATCATAAATTCTCAATCATGTATTGGTAATATTCCAATTTAGCAATACAACATCAATTGTCACAAAATGTTCCCTCATGATTTGTGGCTTATTCCTTATAATACATTCGTGTAAATAGTAATTATATGAATTCACACAAGGGGACATTTGAAGCGGTGAACGTGACAACATCGCGCGTACGACTTGTGGGCGTGGTCTTGTCCCTTCTCAGTATTCAGCACAATGTTGCCAAGTCTCCAACATCTACATGAAATTTTGTTATGGAGCATTAGAAATATTTGGAAATGCTGGTTGCTCGAAAGATTCAAGAATTAACTATGCACGGAGAAAAAATTTCATTGATCACAAATCAAAAACCACTTCTCCCAAGCGAAAACCTCAACAAAATAGGGGACGAGTAAACTATGCATTTGAAGCAAATAACTCGAAACTTTTGCCGAGGTCGAGGGGGTAACCACTGATGATTAACCTGTCCCACTGATTTCATGATTACATGGTGATTACATGGGATTTCAAGGGATTTCATGATGATTTCATGGGATTTCATGATGATTTCATGGATTTCATACTGATTACATGATGATTTCATGGGATTTCATATGATTTCATGGTGATTACATGATGATTACATGAGATTCCATATGATTTCATGATGATTACATGATGATTACATGATGATTACATGAGATTTCATGTGATTTCATGATGATTACATGATGATTACATGAAATAGGGTATACATATGCGTGAGTTTTGACAATGACATATTGGTTTGTTTCATGACTCATAGAATTTCATTATACCGCATTGAAAGCCATTATTATGAAAATTAATTTAGGATATTCGATTATATCCGACTATTCCTGATTGGTATTCATATCGTTAAGAAAATTTCAACCAACAGCCGTGAGGCAACGATAATTTCCGTCATGAAGTCTGTTATGACAAATAAAATGATGATGATAATATTATTCCTGTGACTAACAGCCATTCAATCCTTATTTCCAAGAAATAAAGTTTGCTCTTATCTTAATTTACTTCTTCAAAGTTGAAAGCACATCGGAGGATTTTCGATGATATTCATGATAATATAGGATACAATACAGCTCAGCAAGGAAAGCCAACAATTTGAAGAAATCAAAGAAATTACCGTTTTCAAATGATGTACCCTGTATGCATTGTGTCCAATTTGAGAACTTACCACCCCTGTCGAATTCGGTAAAATCGTTATAGTCTGATAGATCTCAAAAAACATTGTTTTGATCGATAGGTATTTGAAATGTCCTGCTAACAAGATAGTAATTTTATTTTTGGATCGAAGTACTTTCAGCGACTTTCTGGGCTCCTTTTTCACTAAAAATAAGGATGGATACTGAATCAGGATCACTTGAAACATACCTGTACCGATTTTCATCGTCATATAACACAGAATCCATCAATATTTATTTTTCTCGTTATTGTTAGTGCACCTACCTACTAATTGTATTTTTTGAAATATGGGTCAATAAAATTGGTCTCAGTTGGCGATCATATAATAACGATTTTGGAAGGGTGGTAAAGTGGACACACTGTAGATATCGAACTGTCTTGTGAAAATACAGTAAATAGCAATCAAAATCAAACTGTCTCGGAGATTCCTATTGGAATGGAATGGCTTATTCAGCTTTAAATCGATTTCATTCTGAAATTTCACGGACTAAACACGGAATTTGTTTGGCCACCGATTAGTATCTATCAGTTTGATGCAACTATTCCAACTTGTTCATTCGAGAATTCATTTTTCGAATCTGCTCGAAAGAAAAACGGAATAATATGGTTCACCCTGTATATTGTCTTAGAAATTTCTAATGAAATTGTTTGTCAAGTTGAAATGTTAAAATAACTTCTTTTATTTCACGATCGATAGAAGACGAAATTTTTTTGACCACCGAGTATGCCACATTGCTCGACATTGAAGCAACTCTTTATTTACGAGTAAAAGGTACATTTTTTGAATCAGCTAAGCAAGGCAAGCCCAAAGGTTGAAAGAACTATCAATATGATGTAATCAATCGTAGATGGTTCACTCTGTATATTGAATCATCAATGTGCCTCAGAAATTTTTATTGGAATTATTGTTTGTTAAGCTAAAATGAATTTATTTGTAATTTCACGAAAATTTGTTTGGCCTCCGAGTATCAGTTTGTAGCACCAAGGTCAAGGCCGAAGGCGCCGCTGTCGCTTGACACTTGAAAGTCTTGCCACTTCGTTCATTTCGCCACTGGTGAATTTTGGGTAATGTCAGGCAATGATTATTATAAATAATGGCAATGAGCATTCATTCCCCATATTGTTTACTTCCGATGTGGCAGAGTATGGGTAAATCATATCAAGGAAATCTTCAAATTTTGCATAAACAGGTCTTATATAGGTAGGTATGCTAGCAAAACATGTTAGCAATGCAAAGAAATCCATCTAACAGTATAGGGCGAAACCAAAGCGAAACGCAACTCACCGCGTCTTCCGCTCGGTCATCCGTCCCTGTCGATCTTGTTTACAATCCAAGGTAGGTACCTATCCCGCTCTAGATTATTATTCAGTTCGGATTGCAGTCAACACAACACAAGCAAGCTGTGGCACAAGTTTGTAGGCACCCTGTTACACATGTACTGTGTGGCTATGGATTTCAAGTGGAGCAAAACCAAAAAAATACCGAAGAACAACGATGCTTCACGATTTGGAAACAAACCAAAATCACTTTTGATTTCATCATGAGTTCGTGCTGATTTCATGCTGATTTCATACTGATTTCATGATGATTACATGGTGATTTCATGCTGATTTCATACTGATTTCATGATGATTACATGGATTTCATGGTGATTACATACTGATTACATGATGATTACATGGATTGCATGATGATTACATGCTGATTACATGATGATTACATACTGATTTCATCATGCCTGTCCCAGGATTTCATGAAGTGGTTACCCCCTCGGCCGAGGTAATATCTTTAATACTTACAACCAATAGTTCAAATATTCAACGTAAATTACCAATGATTTGAGACTATTTTATAGCAATAACTCTGTTCAACTAGGACGAAATGTTTACTTATTTATAACTCATAACACATATGATGAACACAAATGGTCGCGTTTTTATATCAAGTGATTGGCATTTGATTCAAGTGACCATAATGTATAATCTCAAATCAACTCTCAATTAGCTCTCAGCATCACCTACATTGCCCATTAATGTATGTTTCATTCATGATGTATTAGCACATTATTTGAGACAAATCAGTTTTCTGTTGGAAGCAAATCGTTTCAATTTTGTTACTACTGGGTGTTTGTTTTACTGCAAAGAACATTGTCTATATCTTTCAAATCATCATTTATTTATTGCCACAGATAATTTTCGATTTGTTCCCATTGCTTTTCATTTTAAATATTCAATCGGTTGTGGCCTCATCAAAACAACTTTGTCATTTTTCTAGTATGGCTCTGGTTCCATTTCTGTTTTGATAGCCTTCTCCAACTGCGATTTTTTGAATGAAGGGTAGACAACCATCTGATTGTTGTCATCATTCCATTTGAAAGGTATAGCCTCCATCACTTCGCCTGTCTTCACGAATTCCACTATTATCCATGGCATAGCTGCAACATAAAAAATTATGAGACTTAAAATTGTTTTATTGATTGTATGATCTGAATTCACAAACACAATAGCTTGAAATTTCATTTGACTTCTAAGACAAAGAACATACGAACATCAACTATAATAACTATCCAATAAATTATTTACTTAGGATGTACATCCATACCTTTACCTAACCTAAACCCTATATTTAATTCACATGTTATCATTATTATATTCACACTTACCTGAAAAGTCCTCGTAGAAACTCTCAAGTCCCCATTCAAGCAAAAATTCGTATAGTATTCATAAGTATTATCCTGATCTCCTATATTTTATGGTCAGAATGAAAGCCGGTCACAGTAACTAAAAACAAATCTCATCTCCGAGCAAGCTCTCTACTGTGTCCGTGCCGACGCCGACATCGACCCCACCACACCGCCCATCGGTGAACATTATTGCGATGTTGCCAATAATGGTGGACTTTTTAAGTTAAAAAAGAGAATGAGTGAAATAATTATTGAATGTCATCGTGATATTCATGACGAGTTCTTGGGTAAGAAGAAACAAAAAATGGCCCCTTACCCTTACATCAGGATACTTCTGATTACTTATAACTAACTAGGTAGGTACTGTAGGTAGTATCAAAAATCAATATGTGCTCTTGTAAGAATATAATCATTCTTTGATTTTCAACAAATGCCTACGAGTCTGTAGGAGAATCAATGATAATCTTTGATCTTGGCGTTATTAGTGTTCATTTCCTCATAATATATCGCCATCTATCAGTAAACGTTAAGACTGAAACTTTTTATTCCACATGGACATCGTTCAAAACAAAATAATACGGTATCAGTGCGAAAAGCATGATCTATTTAAGAGATTATTAGTATATATATCATTGTATACCTAATATCTTAGATTGTTTATTCATTTCTATTATTTTCATGTTGAATTATATATACCTATTATCTGATGTTGTATGTCTGGTATGTACCTATCTGAATTAGATATTCTACTGATGAGGTTAGAAAATGATCCAATGCATCTCAAACTTGCGTACCTAATTTGGGGAGTTATATCTAGCAATCGGCAACGATGTCGGCTCAATGGATTTCGGCTCATGGAGGCCAAGTGGTTTTTGATTTGTTGGAAATGAGAATGAACTGGTTATCAATTAGAGACATATTTGCGGAATCGAAAGGACCGCAATTTAATGGCGAATAGGAAAGCATTTTTCTCAAATCAACTGTTATTGACCAACCTATAGTAGTTTTGTTGTGGACAATTAATTTCCATTTCTGCACAATGAAAAATCTTTGATCTCAAACTGGTGCTGTTTTGTTAGTTGAAAAGCATCTGATTGGCTGCAAACAGTTTCTATTCTGACGAACAATCATTTTCATTCATAACAAATGATATTACTATTCACTCCATCAATAACATGATTTGAGATAAAATCGTTGAGAATTCACTACAAATGATGAAAATGATTATTTTAATTGTTTTACCGCAAATCAGTAGACGCTTGTTTCAAATTTAGAAACTTTTATGGTAGGTGAGCGATACCAAATGAATCAATAATTTTGGTCCAGTTATTTTATTTTTCACAGGCAGTAATAGTTTTGCTAGTGATCAATACAAATTTCTGAATGAAATAATCATTTGACCCATTTTTCTCAGTGTGATATCAGGGGTTCCTCCTATCATGTTTTATTCAACGACAGGACACTTTTATCTCTCTGATAACTTGATTATAATTGGTGACTTGACAACCTTGCTTCGTGAGTGAGATTGAAAGATTATCTGACCAATAAGGAAACAGCATAAAAGTTGACGTCATCATTTATTCGACTTATCGCCAAATAGTAGCCATGACGGATCGTTTGAAATGAGCAACGCATACACTCATTATTTACATAAAAAAAGTGTGAGAAATGATGCAAAAATTAATTTAGGTCCCTAACGACACAGTGTAGTAATTGAATAACAATAATTCATCATAAATCCACTCGTCCATTCTACCACACTTCACTTAAATTGCACCGCGACCCTTTCAAGATAGCTAGTTTTTCTCTAATTTTTTTTTCGTTTAAAATTCAGAGTATTTTTGTACTTACGTCCTTGACTGTGGCGTCCTGTCCCGTTGTCGTCTGTTTTTGAACCAATTGGACACTTGCGTCAACGTCAAACCTGTCCTTTTAGCCAGAGCCCTTTTCTCGTCTGGCGTAGGATACCTGTTGCGTGCATAGCAGTCCTTAAGGGCATTCCTGCTGCGCTCCTTGAAACAGTAGACTGTCTCCTCGCCATCCCAGATCGTTTTCGGCAAAGGGTACTTCTTGCGAAGTCGGTACTTGTCCACAGCACCTTGAAAAAAAAATAACGATCAATCATCTGCATCAATATGTAGAATCAATCAATCAATCAACTTTATTATTCACACTACACTGTTTTACCACTAACCAAACCGATTTTTTAACGCCTCGACACGTGTTTCGCTAACTATGTTAGCATCTTCAGGAGAAGATTAAAACTTTAATTAAAACGTCAATCTTCTCCTGAAGATGCTAACATAGTTAGCGAAACACGTGTCGAGGCGTTAAAAAATCGGTTTGGTTAGTGGTAAAACAGGGTAGTGTATTATCGTGCCAAAGGTTCCAGTCTCTTCGATATAACTTTATTATTCCCAAGAAACATCATTTGTTTATAGCAGGGAGCATGGTCAATATATGAATGTATTTGACAAAATAACGAATACAGTAAAATAAGACTCACACTCGAAAAAAAAACTATTTTTTAGTTCAACTGGAAATGATTCTTAATTGACTCAACTGTTAGGTACCCAATGGAAAACTATAGTAAAGTGCTCAAAGAAACAAGTGGACCACTGAAATATTTGACAATTTTCAAACTGCCATATCTCTTTAGAAGATGAATGGATTTTCAATCGGAATGCATTGCTTGGAAGATGCGATCTCTCTGTTCTAGATTCCCCGTTCAAATCTCGTCGGGAGTTTTTTTGTCATCATACACCAAGTGTTCGAATAAAGTATTACAAAAATGAAAGAATTCAAACGCTTCCGTATTCCAGGGAATGTTTTTTTTTCTGCAACCGACACAAAAGTCGTCCATTTTGATACCAAAATTAGATCTTAAATTGACGTTTCTATTACTGACACAAAAATAGGTATGTTGCTAGGCAACATATTTAGTTCCTAGGAGCTAAAGTTGAATTTTAGTTCCTAGGAGCTAAAGTTGAACTTTAGCTCCTAGGAACTAAAAAGGATGTACTGGACGTCATCAAGAATGAACAACATTGTGACGGTTGGTTATTTGGGTTGAGACGCATACCTGATTTGTTTCCGATTTCAGCAGATTTGGCATTTCATACCCATGCTGAAGATATAAATACACCTTATTATAGTTTGGTATTGGAATCATAAACATCTCAGTTAAGTATTTTTGTTTTGATCAGGAAGGCCTTCAAGATTCAAATACTTGCTTGATCTGTATTTCATTCGTTATTCTCGGGATGGATAACTTGTTTTTGAATAATCACGGCAAGCAATAGTTTTTTTGTCTCAAACAACGATATTGTTTAGCTTCATTTGATTATCAAGTCAAACACAGTATAGTATGGAGAGGCATAAAAATAATCACTATTATCATTGTTGATATGCTCACTAACCTAACATTTTCCACGTCTTGTTCCTATAGCTGGCACTGGCGCGGTATTTGCCATTAGAGCACCTGGTCCATACACAAATATGTGACTCTGTGGTTGTATTTATATTGAAACTACAATTCGAACATCCTAGAAAACCTAACCTGCTGTTAATGCAGGTAGAATATTCCTACAACATGGATTATTTGTCAATATCTGTTGCATTGCATACCTACATATGGCACGACATTGGTGATTACTTCACATGTTTATTTGAGTTAATTGTTTCGGTTGCAGAAAAAATAGCATGTTTCATTCGGATCAAAAGTGACTTTGTTCGACTCGCAAATTTTGCTTTCGCTCGGCTTCGCTAAACGCTCCGCCTCGCAAATGCAAAATTCGCTTGTCAAACAAAGTGTCACTTTTGATCCTAATAAAACAATCTACTATTTTTTATCTACTATCTTTTTTTTTTTTCAACGTTCAAGCCAATATCTCGAAAAGGTTTTGTAATTTTCCACATTCCTCATACAGGATGTTCAAAATCGATAATTTTTCATTTTTAGGTTCTTATCGCATCATTCTCGATTTTAAAATTATGCAAGCGTATTTTGCCACTCTATATACGACGAAACACATCCTAGAAAATGGATTCATATAGCTTTGAAATCATCGACAACTTCAACAGAAGAAAAAAAATTTTTTTTTGAGAAATGTTCAGAATTTGGTGAAATCGTCTGTTCAGTTTGGTGCTGCCCAAACCCGAGGCCCAAACCATATGCTATGCTAAACACAAATCCTTCTTTTGGATCGATTGCTCAGCTCAATATCTCGAATTGATTTCGTGCTTTTTCAGGTAAGGCAATCCAAGGGGGCGCAAGGAGGTCCTTCTGGATTTTTCTGACCAATTCATGAAACAAATAAAAAAACTACAGACTGTTTTTTTTCTGTGACGGGAGAAAAGTTTGGTATTTCATCTCTGTTGGCAGGTTATAAAATGTCCCTTTTCATAAATTACCTTTTTCCCGTGGGATAAAAGTGAGTACTTTTTTCCCATATATCACATATATATACACTGTTGATGGCTTTTGTTGTGCTATAGTTCCGAAAAACGAGTGAATAATACCGTCTCCGAGAAAGAACTGCAAGCCCTTTTATCTTCCATTCGACTTCGCGGTTACGTATATTACTAAACAACCACTAAAATCGCAATTTTTTGAAATTAAATCACAGAATTAGACTGACAGAAGTGACATCAGATATTTGATTACTTCAGAAGAATGATAAAGATGCCTACAACGCAGGTGTCCCTACTTTTAAAAACTTAAAATTTCACGTCGATAATTTTCAGATTTCAAAAGAATGTGATATCTTCTCAATATTGATTCGTCCTTTCTTCTATCACAGAAAAAAATAGTGTATTATACACGGGAATAGTTATTTGTTTAACTAGGCAGCAAAGTAGTAGATTGACTGCCTAGGCCCTAGGCTGAATTCATAGCCGAGCGTAGGAATTCAGCTAAGGCAGTCAATCTACTTTGCTGCCGAGTTGAACATATAATTTTTTCTCCGATTGTTCATAATGATATAGGAGGATATTGTATTTGCAAATTATAACAATTCCCACAATCTCTTTATTTTTCCTGTAGTGTTCAATTGAAATAAAATTTGATAAAAATCGCAGATGGAATGGTTGGTTGCTATGGAAATGTCTATAATAATAAATTATAGTTTGACAATTCATGAAATTTCTGACAGTTGTGCGAAAAAATATCGGTATATTCAAATTATTATATAATGGACAGTGATAGCGACCTGGAAGTACTTACTCCTCCAGAAATAAGGGAGGTGGCAAAAAATATAGAGTTGAATTTGTTGCCGGAGAAGTCTCGGATGAAATATGAAGGAAATTATAAACGATTTATGGATTATTAATCTTGCCGACACATATCAATCAGCAAAGTAACCACTTTGCTGCCTACCCGCTTTGCTGCCTAGGCAGGAAAAGTAATACTTTGCTGATTGATATGTGTCAGCAAAATTAATATTTGCTGCCAATCGGAGAAGAAACTATTAGATTTTAACTCACAACACAAAACCTGGAGCTAAAATCTACTACTTTTTTCCCTTGTATAATAAATAACTAGTGTTCCTAAAATTTGCAGTTGAAATATTTCCATGTAATTTTGAGACACCTTGTATGTCTCATCACACTTTCTCCTCTTACCCAGCGGTCTGCCCCTGATCTTCTCCGCCTCGTTGTAATGCGCCTTGAACCACAGCGTCTGCAGCTCAGGGTGCCACCGCGCGTGAAAAGCGTGTGCTTCCAAGATGGCGTACAGCTCGTGGTACGACCCCCGGTGGAAGGCCACGGCCGCCCTGGCCCTGAGAACGCTCTCGTTGCCCCTGAGAAGCTCTGAGGGCGGCAGGGACCAGAGAAACGTCGCCAGGCGGTCCACGTCACCGCGTTGTTGGAGGGCTTCGCACATGCATTGCACCTGGGATAGAAGAGTTTCTAAATGTATTTGACACTTGACAAGCAGTGACAATCAAACATAACCACAATAGTATGGGTTGCGTGCAAGAACTGTCAGATGACCGACGCTGGAGGCAAAACATTGAAACACAACGTCACTTTTCTTATTTGTTTAGTGATGGAAATAGTTTTCCACAATTATTTTGGCATATAAATCGTATTTTTCCGCTATTCATCAATTCGCTCATGCCATCACATTGTGCTGTTGTAAAATGCACAAAAACTGCAGCGGAAGATGAAGGAATCCGGATGGTACATTATGATTTAAAAGTAAGTACCTACTATAGTCACTCACATAATATAGTTTTCATTTTTGAAATTTGGTTATTTCTCTGATTTCTCATCGGAATTCCTTCTGCAATAGGAGCTAATAGAAATATACCTGAAATTTCTAGAATAATGCAAGAAGATTGGATTCATGCAATCAATCGGTAGGACTGGTCTGACATGCTGACGATCGTGTGTGTTGTAGACATTTTCAATCTATTAGCAGCATTAGCTCGTATTGCAGAAGTGGCAGAAGGCAGAAGGAATTTTAATAAGGAATGACAACATTTCATAATGCTAACTATGTGAGATTACTATTTACCTGAAAAATCATATTCCCTAGTCTCTTGCTGCATTTTTTGTGCATTGTACAACAGCACAATGCGAAGGCATGCTTGAATTAATGAATAACGCAAGAAACACGATTCGTATGTCAAAATATTGTGAAAAACTATTTCGACCTTTTGATTCCTCTGTAACCAAATAAAAAAGTGAGGTTGTGTTTCAATAATTCACAGAAGAATGAGGTTGTGTTTCAATATTTTGCCTCCAGGGTCGGTCTTCGTGCACGCGACCTATATGGGTTGCGTGCAAGAACTGTCAGATGACCGACGCTGGAGGCAAAACATTGAAACACAACGTCACTTTTCTTATTTGTTTATAATGGAAGGAAATAGTTTTCCACAATTATTTTGGCATATGAATCGTATTTTTCCGCTATTCATCAATTCGCTCATGCCATCACATTGTGCTGTTGTAAAATGCACAAAAACTGCAACGGAAGATGAAGGAATCCGGATGGTACATTATGATTTAAAAGTAAGTACCTACTATAGTCACTCACATATAGTTTTAATTTTTGAAATTTGGTTATTTCTCTGATTTCTCATCGGAATTCCTTCTGCAATAGGAGCTAATAGAAATATACCTGAAATTTCTAGAATAATGCAAGAAGATCGGATTCATGCAATCAATCGGGAGGACTGGTCTGACATGCTGACGATCGTGTGTGTTGTAGACATTTTCAATCTATTAGCAGTATTAGCTTGTATTGCAGAAATGGCAGAAGGCAGAAGGAATTTTAATAAGGAATGACAACATTTCATAATGATAACTATGTGAGATAACTATTTACCTGAAAAATCATATTCCCTAGTCTCTTGCGGCATTTTTTGTGCATTGTACAACAGCACAATGGGAAGGCATGCTTGAATCAATGAATAACGCAAGAAACACGATTCGTATGCCAAAATATTGTGAAAAACTATTTCAACCTTTTGATTCCTTTGTAAACAAATAAAAAAGGGAGGTTGTGTTTCAATAATTCACAGAAGAGTGAGGTTGTGTTTCAATATTTTGCCTCCCAGAAAAAATGATTTTCTGATCAATTTATCGTACCCTTTTACCCACTCGAGGAGACGCTATGCACTCTCATACAAAAATTAAAGACAAAGAAAGATATATGAATGTACTCTTTCCAGGACTTGTGGAGGAAGGAAGATGCGAGGATCCTTTATCTTAGCGAAAAACATATTCTTGTCCTTATTGTCTGGCAAAACATATGATTTGCTTCAAAATCGTTTTTCTACTACTGCTATGAAAAGTAGCGCATTTCTTAAAGCTAACTTAGTTTCAAAACCATGTATTGCTCATACTGTGAGAATTATTTCTTCTCACTGCACTTTGCCAACACCACATACATTTCCATAGAGAATCAACAGAAATCGACCAAAACTTGGCTGCTGTTCAGCTTTGAATAGTTGTCACAACTGTCAGAAGAAGTTTTTTGAATTCTTTAGGGTAGTTCTCATTAGTGCTTTTGATAGAAATCGCATTTTCCATCAAATATTATTCCAACAATTCATAATAAATAATATGATGTATATACCGAGATGTGACGAATTTGATAAATACACCGCCAGAGACAGAGATAATGGAAGAAGCTGCGAAAGTTGGATTTGTTTCCGGAAACTTCAAGAAAAAAGTATCAATTGGCATAAACGAAAAATTCATGGAATCTAAAAAAATACAGAAATAAAATCTTATGGAACAATTTCACTTGTACAAAAGTAGTAGGTAATAAGTATCAATAAATAAACAAATGATGTGGCAACAATAACAGCGAGCAGCTATAGATCGCCGTTCACATTGCTATTTTCTTCTTCTTTTTGTTTCCTGAATTCCTCACTCTCTTCCACGCGTAAACCTCGGATTTTTTATTATTCCTGCTCTAAAAATTCGATTCTCAAGTCATTTTCTTTCAAGATATGTTCTCTCTCAGCTTATTGATATTGTGGGATCGGCTCATTCTCTCAATACGGAACACCTTTGTTCAGAGAATGTGTGCTAGAGAGATATTTTCTACTTTGACACATATTTGTCTATGGTGAAGATAATCACACACCCAATTTAAGAAGACTACTCTAAATCCCAAGTTATACAACTTATTTTCAATAAAGTCCAGCTTTATCGAGTCAAAAGCGCGGGACAAATCAAAGAAGAGTCCTGCAACTCAGGATTATTCTGATTGGATAATTAGTTGTATTCTATCGGCCTAAAATATTCTCAGTGTTGCGACGTTGCCGCTGATATTGAAAAGTAGCAACAACTTTGATTTTTGAAATTATTCCTTTTTTTGATTCTCCCTGAAGATCTGATTTCATCGATCGATCACACTTGGGGTCTAGCGGAAATGATAACAAAGATATAGTGTGTGAAAAATCGAGATTTTTTGTGTCGAAACTATTCATCATTGGTCAAAACGGTTTCCATGTCTCTATCTTAACTTTTTATGTACTATCAATTGATATTCAATTGAAATAGATACAGGAGGGTCAAAAATCTTAATTCTGAACCACCCTGTATTTATTTCAATCAAATATCAATTGATAGTAAATAAAATGTTGGGATATAGGGACATTAAAACTGTTTTGACCGATTATGATTAGTTTCGACACAAAAAAGTTCCTGAAGTTGAAAAATCTCGATTCTTCACATCCTATAACTCTGTATTTATTACTGCTTGACCTCAAGTAATATAGGTCAATAATATCAGCCCTCCATGGAGAATCTGAAAATGGAATATGATACAGGGTGTTCCTTTTGAAAAATCAAAGTTGTTGGTACTTTTCAATATAAGAGCGACAACGTCGCAATACTGAGAATATTTTGGGTCGATACAACACAACTGATTATCTAAGTAAGCTCTCTACTGTAATCCAAGGCACCAACTTTTCAGAATGATCCTGAGTTATTGCGTTTTCTAGAAACGACTAATATGCCATCCACTGTGAATCAGCTTGTATATTTTCAATCAGGCTACTATAGCTGCCGATTGAGTTGATTTTCCTGTTCGGAAACCGTGTTGGCAGTCGGAAAGTATTTTAAATTTGGATAAAAAAATGTACATTCTATACTGTAGACTATCTCTTCAACAACTTTCGTTTTTTCTTCAACATCCTGTATCGCATTAACGAAACTAGTTATATAGAACACATCTTAATATGAACTTTTTTTTACTATAATCTGTATTTTTTCGTACTGATTCACACATCCTGTATAGGTATACCAACCTGATCCGCTGAAAAACTAATCGACTTCTTTCCATATCCATCCACCCCGGTGAGTTGAATGCTACCATCACTTTTCTTCAATCCACCACCACTGTTATTATTGAAATAGTCAAATTGCACCCTCCTATTATTGTCCTCAACTTTCTTCTCGAAACACTCCCCGTTAAACACCACATTCCTTTTTGGTCCTTCACTTTTGTTCACAACAATTTTAGAAGAACAATTATCAGCGTAGTCCTCTTTCCGATAATACTCTAGCTTTTTCGATGTCTCGGACTTTTTGAAGTAGGAATCAAGCTTACAGTTAGTAGCGAAATAGAGATTGTCGGTGTAGTAGTTCAAATTCGCCGTAGACTGGCAATAAGACTCGCTTGAAGTGCTGGAAGCTGCGTCCACGTCCATCATTCAATTCTCGGTAACCCAACACTTCAGTTCAGTTGATCATTTGTGAGAAAAATCGCGAAATTCCACCGTGGAACTCAAACGACCAGCATTAGATTACTTATGCAGAAGCGTTACGTAAAGCTAGGCTCGTTTACCCAGGTGGGCGGAGCCAAAGCTCCGGCGGCCAATAGCGGCGCGAGCTTTCGCGTTGCCAAGGTCACCACCCTGAGGGTGAGCCAATAGCAGAGCGAGAGGCCACTTTGTTGCTCGGGGTGCAGGTCGAAGTGCTTTGGAGGAGCGTTGGAAGATAGCGCAATATTGGTTTGGCTGTTTAATGGGGTTTGGAGTGTTGGAGGTTTGTTTTATTGGGTAATTTAATTGATTTTGCGATGGGGGGTCGATGGTGGAGAGAGATTTCGAATGGTATTATGAGGAAAATGGGACAAGAGATTACAGAAATCTGTTCTAACATCTGAATGTTATAAGACGGGAAAACATTGTGAAAATTTGGGAATTATCTCTTGGGCGTTGAATGAGGTAACTTAGTTAACTTAGGTTAATCGAGGAGGTGGTATACATTCATTATTTCAGATTTTTTGGGGTTTTCTCTCCTCGTTTCTATAAAATATAAATATTATTTCTATATTCGTGTAGTAAGGACAAATCAGATGATTTGCCCCAAAATGTCACTGCGTTCGAAGAATTTTCCTATCAGAGAGCCTAAGAGAAGAATTCACTATCTTGTCAGTGACAATTATTTGTATCGAAAAAGGTTTGGAGAAGAAGAATAAAAGTATATAGAAGAAATATCAAACTTTCACTTAGCTTTGGGCATTTCGAAAACGAATCTGCTCCCATTTTCAACATAAATAATGGATATTTGAATAGCAAATTCGTTTTTTTCTTGACACTTTTCAGTTCTCAGTGATAATTGGTGACTTTGGCAATCAAATGAGTTACAGGATGTTTGCATTAATTAATCTTGAATTCACCATTTTAATTTTCTGATTTCAGTAGTGAATACCATGTTTTATCTATATCAACTGAATAGTAAGCAATGCTATTGTCTCCGTTCAGAAGAATGCGAGCAGATTCCTTGAAACGCAGTGACATTTTGGAGCAAATCATCTGAGTTGTCCTTACTACACGTGTATATTGAAATAATATTCATATTTTTATTTTATAGAAACGAGGAGAAAAAAATCCCAAAAATCTGGAATAATGATTCTATCGCCGTTTCTTGCCATGTTTACAATTTGTTAATGAGTACTTATATATATATAGGTAGGTTCGAAAATGATTTCGAGACAGAAGTCCAATATTTCACAAGAGATAATACCTATGTTGACGATATTTTTGCTATTTTCGATACCCAAGAAATGCAATTTGGATGATTTGTTGACACCATTTTGGTGTTAAAGCCTACAGTGTGATCAAAGGGGGTGTTAGTCAATTTGTAACAAATCGAAAGTTATTTCCTTTTCATCTCAGAAGGAAATCATTAAATACTGAATTGAAAAAAGTGAGATGACACTTTACTCCATCAGGTTCTTGTCTATTGAATAATCTCATTGCTCTTATTGCTAGGAGATTTCAAAATTTGATCAATATGATGGATGTCAATTTCACACTATACAATGTGAGAAATTCAGAATTCAGATCACAAGACGGTAAAAGTAAATAGCAGTATACACCGCGTTGATCTTATACTATATATGGTGAATGATATCCTCCATAGCTAATGAGCGATCTGTACAAAGATTTTTAAATATCAATGGCTGAACGTATCTATAGCTTTTACTACGAAAAATAAAATGTAAATAATATGAATAATCATTATGAAATAGGTATACATGAGGTACATTATAATAACTGTATTATGAAATATATTTGGCAAACATGCCAAAGGATTGGCACAAGTTTCAAAGCACATATTGCTCACTTCAGAAATAATCGGTTCGATAAATCAACCACTTCAGATAATATGAGACTTCCTAAACATGGTAAAGCAGACAATTTAAATTTTCATGATTCTCTAATCTGATATAAATAGGATATATCGACATTTTCTACAATCACTCTTTCTGAAGAAAATCTCGAAAATGTTCCACTGAGGATAATGGTTATTTAGTTGGCGAGATTTTGGCTCCTCTATAGCTATATATTGATGTGTTATTTGGCAATAAATACAGGGTTTTCAAACTTAAGTCGGCACTATTGCTAAGTTTGTTATTATCAGACCTACAATGTTAGTTAAGTGGGCAAATTTCGCTGATTATAATGGTGGAATCGAAAAAAAAATTGAACATAGTGTTCACGAGTTATGTCAAAAGGGTACATTTTTTTAAATGGGACACCCAATATACATTATTCTTGATAGATAAAAAATTCGATTCTGAAACAAAAACTGTTCCATAATCTTCCATCCTAAATTCAAAAATGTCACGACGAGCTTTATATCGAAAATCAGTCAGGAGATGTCTATGAAAATGTGCATATGCTTATATTTTGGGATACGCTCTCTTCATTTAAAATATTTCCGACGATGCAGTGTTACCGCTTCAACTAGAAAGTAAACACTCTGTATTTTATCGCATTTCTAGATTCTCCCTGAAAAGCGGATTTCATCAATACATCACAATTGGAGTCGATCGAGAAAGATTACAGAGATATAGGGTGTTCAAAATCGAGAATTTTCTACTTTAGTATTTTTTTTTGTCGAAACTATTCATTATATGTCAAAACGGCTCACATGTCCCAATCTTAACTTTTGATTCACTATTTACTGATATTTAATCGGAACAGATACAGGGTGGTTCAAGATTCGGAATTCTGATCACCCTGTATCTGTTCCGATGAAATATCAGTAAATATAGTAAATCAAAAGTTGAGATATGGATATGTGAGCCATTTTTGCCAATAATAAATAGTCTCGACATCTCGAATCTGAACATCCTATAGGTATCTCTGTAATCATTTCCGATAGACCCCAAGTGTGATGTATATCGATGAAATCAGCTCTCCAGGGAGAATCTAAAAATGCAATGGAATTCCAGGGTATTCAATTTAAAATAACGAAGTTGTTGCTACTTTTTGATAGAAGCAGAAACACTGCATTGCTGAAAATATTTTGAATGAAGAGTAAAATGTAAGCATTCATATTTTTATAGACTTTTCCCGACTGATTCTCGATATGGAGATAGTGTAAGCTCGCCGTGACATATACCCTGTATTACTTGTAAGTTAACCTGACAAAAGTAGAAAGAAATCGTCGATAGCTTAATTCGTCATTTAATAATTTAGGCTAAAAGTTTATAAAACAGTGCCTGTTGAGGATCGAATTTCCTATAGGTATCGATTAAGAATATTGTGTACTGGGTGTCCCAATTAAAGGAATTGAACTTTTTGACCTAACAAGTGATCGTGAAATATTACTAGTATAGCTCCAATAATAACCAATTTATCAATAATGTCGGTATATGAGTTTGAAAACCCTGTATATTGATTATTTGTCCACAGTCCTCATAACTTCAGTCAAAGTTTACAGAATGTATTCGCTTCAGTTCAGAATTTTGTTGTTTCGTTCGAATGTTTTTTGCCACCGGTGATTTTTTCACGTCTCTGGCAAATAAAAAATATTGAACATTCGCTATGCACATCAGTCCCAATCTTATTCCGATATAATTGGATGCCCATAAATTTCACGAAATTTATGGCCCTTAAAAAAGAGAACCTTTAAACGGGTCCAGCGAGACATGTGACATTCCTGGCCTAAAGACACGTTCGACGTTTTAGCCACTGTAGTGGAATTTCTGGAAATCGTGTAAAACATTAATTTTTTTCACGCAAGTATTTTGATTTATTCCTAGACGGCAATAACTCACTATCAATTAGTTCGAGATTTTGGCGTTATGAAACCCAATCTGCAAGCTAAAAAATGGGGAGGGCGTGGTAAGAAGAATACTGTGTGTATCGCATCCCTGATATAATGGGGTTTCACCTTCCAAAGTTATTATTTTTATCTGCGAAAATATATCGACCCATCTAATTAAACTTTTTTTTCTACAAACGTCAAAAAATGAAGAGGTTCGCGCATTGATGACAAACTGCGAATTGCATTTCGCGCGCTCTAGATACAAAAATAACTATTTTTTCTGCAACCGACACAAAAGTCGTCCATTTTGATATACCAAAATTAGCTCTTAAATTGACGTTTCTATTACTGGCACAAAAATAGGTATGTTGCTAGGCAACATATTTAGTTCCTAGGAGCTAAAGTTGAATTTTAGTTCCTAGGAGCTAAAGTTGAACTTTAGCACCTAGAAACTAAAAAGGATCTACTAGATGTCATCAAGAATAAACAACATTTTGACGATTGGTTATTTGGGTTGAGAAAGCATACCTAATTTGTTTCCGATTTCAGCAGATTTGGCATTTCCTACCCATGCTGGAGATATAAATACACCTTATTATAGTTTAGTATTGGAATTATAAACATCTCAGTTGAGTATTTTTGTTTTGATCAAGGAAGCCTTCAAGATTCAAATACTTGCTCGATATGTATTTCATTGGTTATCCTCGGGATGGATAACTTATTTTTGAATAATCACGGCAAGCAATAGTTTTTTGTCTCAAACAACGATATTGTTTACCTCTATTTGATTATCAAGTCAAACACAAAGTAGTTTTTTTTATGTTCTGGAGAGGAATAAATAATCGTTATTATTATTGTTGATATGCTCACTAACCTAACATTTTCCACGTCTTGTTCCTACATATACCTGGCACTGACGCGGTATTTGCCATTAAAGTGTGTGTTTAAAAGTGTTTTTAACCGCCAGCTTAGTTGCAAAGCAACCCTCGAAAGTCAGAGACTTGTGTGAGTTAAGAAGACGGGGACCTTAGCTTTTTAAGTGTCATCCGAAGCACTACTCGGCTGGTAACCGTGGACAGTCCAAAGGATTGATATCTAGGTACCAAGAATGTTGGGTTGGCCACCTATCTCCTCCCGCCCAACGAAACTACCGAAAATTAATTCAGTGCTCGCGCCGGGGATCGAACCCGGACCGCCTGGGCGACAGCCAGCGACTCTACGCTCACGGCCACCAGCCCAGCTGGTCCATACACAAATATGTCACTCTGTGGTTGTATTTATATTGAAACAACAATTCGAACATCCTTCAAAATTGAATGAACCTGCTGTTAATGCAGATTTTGATTTGTTGCATTGCATACAAATGGCACGGCATTGATGGTTACTTCACATATTCATTTGAGTTAATCGTTTCGGTTGCAGAAAAAATAGCATGTTTCATTCGGATCATAAGTGACTTTGTTTGACTCGCAAATTTTGCTTCAACTCGGCTTCGCAAATGCAAAATTCGCTTGTCAAACAAAGTGTAACTTTTGATCCTAATAAACAATCTACTATTTTCCTACGAGTAAAAAATGTAATGTAATTGTCTCTTGTCGTTAGAAGACTCCAACTTTCCTGTTATCTACCAGTTTACCAGAAATCCTGCGCTGGTTCCCCCCACAGGTGAGCCACCTGCCTGTCCTCCTCTCCATGACAACGACGCCGAGCGTCGCAAAAACGACGCCCTGCGAAGGGCCGTAATTGAAATGATTGCCGTTCCCGTAGGAATTAATTACAAGGGACAGATGCGACTGGATACGCTAGCGACCTTGGTGCCGATAAATCACGCTACATTAACGGATATACCGGGTGTAATTATTCGATACGGCACTCAATTAGAGATGACGAGTGCGCTGGAGAAGGGGTGGATGATGTTGGTGGGTTATTCGGTGATTGTTGGATTGTGTTGTTGCGACTAATTGGCAAAGCTTTGATGTGCACATCACTTTAGTTGGCCAGTCAAATACTGGAGGTCACGACAATAAGAAAAAAGTAAACTCATTATTCATTTATCGAATATGTGACTTCCAGTCAGATTCAAGTTCTGGTATTTTTTTTATGTTCTGGTACCCACGAAAAAGGATATCCTGTTATGTTCAGAGAACATCGTGAGAACCAAGGGAAATAAGGTGGGGATTAGTGTTCTTCTTAAATTTCTGGAGGTTATATGCCTCGGGGAACACTTCCCTTGGCAATGTGTTCCAGAGCCTCGCTGTTCGTTGGATGAACGAGTGTTTGGAAAGAGATTTTCTGCAGGTCTCCAAAGTTACCACGAAGGGGTGCGAAGCCTCAACTCGACGGGTTAATCTCGCGGGGACTGCCAAGGGAGGAACAATTGTTGATATTTCAGAAGAGCATCGTCCATGAAAATATCAATAAAATAGAGCCAGATCGCCAACTTTTCTGCAGTGTTCCAGAGAAGTGAGTGAGTTTGTGAGCGAGGCATCACCCACCAGACGAATTGCCCTTTTTTGGACAGAATCCAACAGTTTCAGAGTTTGTTTGGGTGCTGCACTCCAAATATGGGAACAGTATTCCAGGATAGGTCGGATCTGTGCCTTATGGATCATAAGCAGCTGACTGGAAGTGAAATAGGTCCTGGCTCGAAACAGGAAACCAAGTTTTTGGGATGCACATTCAGCAATTGATATCACGTGATTTTCCCAAGGAAGGTTATTGCTGATAGTAATACCAAGCATCGAAATGGATGACTTCAAAGGTATGGTTACTCCTGAAAAGCTTATGTTGGGCACAGTGAGATCGGCTTTTCTAGAGCAAAGGCATGCTTGTGTTTTGTTTGCATCGAAAACTATACCAAGTTATTGGATCCCCATTCGAGAATTGTTACCGAGTCCATATTTATGTTGGCAACATTTCTTCCTCGTTCGTTTCTGATTCGCCTGGCTGGTATTGGAACCCTGGAAGAGAAGGCGGTATGGAGGGTACTATCATCCGCGAAGCTGTGTACTGGACATGAAGTTGCTTCCAACAAATCGTTGATATGGAGTAGAAATAGTGTTGGTGCTAGTGTAGTGTAGGTTAAGACAATAAGAAAAAAGTAAACTCATTATTCATTCATTTATTTATTTATTGAAAATTTCACTTCCAGTCAGAATCAAGTTCTGGTATAAGGTAGTATAGTTAACAATAATACCTAAAACTATACAATCATAATAAAATTATGAATAATATAAAATTTGAATACATCGAGTAGGTATTCAATTTTGACAAATCATTTCATATTGGTGGGCACCAATCAATTTGATTTGACAGTGTATTTCTGCAATTTTTTATATTATCTGGTAATTTGTCATATTCGAAAAAAACAGTGGTCTGCATGGGTGAATCTTTTTTGGCCTATAGAAGAATTAGCGATATCAAGAAGAAATAAACCATGTCGTCTAGTTTGGTAATCATAAATTTTATTGTTTCGTGTTAAAATAAAATTGGATTTCAATCATTTATTTATGATTTTGTTACTCTCATATTTTTAATTTTGAACATTTCTTCCAATGAGAATGATTCAGATATTTTATATAATTGATTTGTTGGTGTATCATATGGTAAACGATGCAGTACTTTCAATGTCTTTTTATATAATGCAGATATGTTATTAAAATCGTTTTTTGAACAGTATTCCAAAACATTTATCGAATAGTTAATACGACTCAGTATATGAGAATATAGAATTATATTTGCAACTTTTTTTATCCAGTTTGGGACATCTTCTCAGGGCTCCAATAATAGGAGATATTTTTTTGTCCAAACATTTATATGTTTGTCCCACTTCAATTTATCATCAAATAATCCCGGAAAGAAGCATCTATAGTTACTAGGGGCACAACCAGATATCTTGTGACACTCAACATTTTTTCTTGGTTGCCAGAATATCGTTATATGGTTACGATTTGATATTAAATCAGCAACGATTTGAATCTGGTTGTGCCCATATTAACCAGAATATTGTGCGATAACATAAATTTTTTACCGTGAATTTTCAGTTCGGCAAGTTGAAAATATCATATGTATGTGGGAAAACTGCACAAAGTACTCATAATGAAAGAAGGAAAATTCTATAGTACTACTACACCTTTTTTAATTTGGTAAAAAATGGTCAATTGTATTTCTAAATTGACATTTGGATTCCAAAAGGCATCATTTGTATTTTAAATAAGTCAATTTAATTTCGAAAAGTATCAAATGTATTTCGAAATTATCAATTCAATTTCAAAATGCTTCAATTGTATTTCAAATTGGTCATCTTAATTTCAGAAAATATCAAATGAAGAGTGGAAGTAACAAAGGTGCTAAGTGCCAAAAATTATGTGTCGAGATATTTAAGAAAAAAGTGACAAAAACGTCAATATTTGTTTTTTTCGTTTATTATCATCAAAAATCGTATAAAAGGTCAACGGAAAACCAATTCTAACTAACACCGATATCTGTTATGAAACACAGCTGAAAATAAAAATTATTTCTTAAAAAAAAATAGAAACGAGGTAAGTGCCACATTTTTTTTAACAAAATAGGATCAGAAAGTATTGCTGATATAATTTGGAGTTTTTCAAATTTGAAAATAAGGATATAGGCAATAGTCAAACTGACATTGATCTCAATAATAAAAAAATGACAGAAGAACGAGGTGTCTAATGATTCGACAATACAGTTGTCTCTTACCGCTGTCTCCATCTAATTGTTTTTGTCGAAAGGATAATATTACTCATGGCACTTACAGCTTTTGTAAGGTCATGAAGCATGTCGTTTAACACCGTTCTACGACAATATCTCAATTCATGAAATTATGGCACTTAGCACCTTTGTTACTTCAACTCTTCAATTATATTCCAAAATTATCAAATTAATTCCAAAACTAACACATCAAATTTCAAAATAGTCATTTGTATTTCAAAATATATCGAATGTGTTTGACATGACATGATGTCCTGATGGATATTTATTGAAAATTGAAGGCTGAGGAAGCCATCATTTTACCTAACGCTTGAATTCTGATACCTACGCAATGGGAAAGTAGGTGAACCAATTTTTCCTAAACAAAATATTGATTTTATTGTTTATTTATGTTCTGAAGTGAGTATGTTCTAGATACTAGAATTTCAGTATCCAATATCCAACGCATAGTTTTCGTGAGTGCAAAGGTACCAAATAACCGAGTATATGGCGCATTATGTTGAAAAAATTTTCAAGCCATAGGCGTGCACCTCGAAAGTAAAAAAGGTAGGTACTGCAATTAGTTGGAATCACTAGAGGTTTCTTTTTTCATTGTGACAAGGGTTTCACTGAAAATTTGAATTCCTCGAATTACATGAGTATTAATGGTTCCTCATTTTAGTAAACATCGATTTTTTGACCAAAAATCGGTCAAAAACTTTTAATAAACAAGGGATTTCTAGTTCGTCTATAGAACGGCAAAGATTTAGAATTCTTCTCTTCCTATCCTCTCTGGGTATAAACGTGATGTTCCACTAATAGAAAAGAGATTCTTTTTGGCATGCTCCAAAAGATAAATAAAAATCCTTGAAATGGTTCTAATTGAATTACTTATTACAGAATCATGACTTCCAAACAACCCTAGACCTTTTTTAAGTAAAATTGTCCGAAAACCCTGAATATGTTGAGAATTGAATGAGAATTGGTCGAATGGAGTCAATGAGGGTGTTTTTCTGCAACTGACAGAAAAGTCTTTCATTTTGATACCAAAATTAGCTCTTGAATTGACGTTCCGATTACTGACACAATAATAGGTTGCTAGGCAACACATTTAGTTCCTAGGAGCTGAAAATGAACTTTAGTTCCTAGGAGCTAAAGTTGAACTATAGCTCCTTGGAACTAAAAAGGGTGTACCAGAGGTCATCAAGAATAAGCAACATTGTTATGGTTGGTTTTTTGGGTTGAGACGCATATCTGGTATGTTTCCGGCAGATTTGGCATTTCATACCCATGCTGAAGATATTAATACACCTCAGTAGTCTTTGAGTATTCACACTAGTGTATATAATCAAGGGTTTAGTTGAGTATTTTCGTTTTGATCAGGAAAGCCTTCAAGATTCACATACTTACTTGATATGTATTTCATTCGATATTTTCGGGATAGATAACTTGTTTTTGAATAATCACGGCCAGCAATAGTTTTTTTTCTCGAACAACGATATTGTTTACAATTCATTTGATCATCAAGCCTAACACAGTGCAGTTTGGAGAGTAATGAATAATTGCTATTATTATGGTTGATATGCTCACTATAACCTAACATTTTCCACGTCTTGTTCCTATACCTGGCACTGGCGCGGTATTTGCCATTAGAGCACCTGGTCCATACACAAATATGTCACTCTGTGGTTGTATTGATATTGAAACTACAATTCGAACATCCTTGAAAATTGAATAAACCTGCTGTTAATGCAGGTAGAATATTCTCACCACACGGAATCCACAAACTCATCGTAATTGAAATATTAATTAATGAAAAATAAACTAAATCCCTTTTACGGGGAACTGAAAAATTTGCCAACCATGCTAGTTGGTATCAGGACCAGTTAAGGATCTCTGAGTAAGGTGAAGCTTTTCGTGGAAATATACCTTGTTTTTCTGTCATCGATGTTTTTCACAAACACGCTGTGAAAAAGTTTACTTTTTGAACCGATGAAATCTTCAGTGTTGCGTCAATGGATAGGACTGACGTAAAGTTTCCTGTTTTCGCGTACAAAATAACCTTAATTGGCAATTTTTCGAATTACTCTATATCGGTAACTATACCGATTTGTGGACCGTGGGAAAATGCTGAAGTTTTCAGATTCGCACGAGATATGCATTCGCACTAAGCGAAAAAAAAAACAGTTACAAACTGCTGACGACGACACACATCAAATGTGTAATATGTAATACATGCCCGTGAAACACAATGTTTGGTGTTTCTTATCAAAATATAACACGCTCTCAGAATGCGATGCTTCTATCCTGGAAATTGAGAAGTGTTTTAATGAGATTGCCGGCGTGACGCCACTTACAGAGTGTTCGGATTCTTGTCGAGATAGGAGCTAGCCCAACAAACAGAATATAACTCACAAGAAAGTGAATGATACTGTCTGTAGTGGGCGTGTACACCTTAGTAGAACTTTTAACTCAAACCATGTTTATAATGATCCTTTTATACATAAATAATGATTGACGACATAATTCGATCGAAAAATTTACTGGAATGTTTTATTTTTGGATATAAATAATAGTACCTTCTGAAAACGGACCCTCTTATGACGTAGAAACCTCATCTCGCCATAGTTAAAAGAAAATACCAAACGCCCGACGGAGACTGAGGCAACTGATAATACAGGGTTATGATAAAGTAATGCACAAAATTCATAAAACGTACAACGATCGCTTTTGAAAAAAATGCAAAAACACGTCAAACTGTTCTTTTTATTCCGCATCTTTTGACATAAGTTACAAAAATACCACGTCAAAGTTGTCAAAGTTATGACGTCATCAACAAATTTTTTTAATGGGAAGCTAGGATTTTTATTACATTATGTGAGCCCTACTGCAACTATTTTTCCCTTGTGTAAAAACACAAGCTCTATCACATAATGTAATAAAAATCTTAGCTTCCCATTAAAAAAAATTGTTGATGACGTCATAACTTTGACAACTTTGACGTGTTATTTTTGTAACTTATGTCAAAAGATGCGGAATAATGAAAACAGTTTGACGTGTTTTTGCATTTTTTTCAAAAGTGATCGTTGTACATTTTATGAATTTTGTGCATTACTATATCATAACATACATATTAAATGTCAGTAGATAGTAAATCAAGAGTTGAGATAGGGACATCAGAGCCATTTTGACCAATGATGAATAGTTTCGATACAAAAAAATCCTAAAGTTGAAAAATCTTCATATCTGTGATAATTCCCGCTAGACCCCAAGTGTGATGTAATGATGAAATCAGCTCTTCAGGGAGAATCTAAAAATACAATGGAATACAGGGTGTTCCATTTGAAAAAATCAAGTAGTACTCTGTAGATCTTTTGTTCCGAGCACCCTGTATTTTCTGATGCAATTGGAAAAAATTTCTGAAAAATCATTTTAGATGATTTTTCAAATTTCAAAATCGATTCGAAAATAAGTGAGCTAGAGGGGGGGACATTTATGGTGAATCACGCTGTACATTCATTATTCCAGATTTTTTTGGATTTGCTCTCTCCGTTTCTATTAAATAAAAATATGAATATCATTTCAATATATATAGTGTAGCAAGGACAATTCAGATGATTCGTTCCAAAATGTCACTACGTTTGATGAATTTTCCTATCAGAGAGCCAAAAATGAAAATTCACTAGCTTGTCAGTGACAATTTGTATTGAAAAAAGTTTGAAGAAGTGAAATAAAGGTATATCAGGTATATTCAGTAGTGAATACCATGTTCTCTCTATATCAACTGAACAGGAAACAATGTTATTGTCCTCAAGAAACCTCTTTCAGTAAGGACGAAGGAACATAAGTACAATATAAAGAAAAGACGCATCGACAAATCGAAACTAGCTGAACATATCCTTACTGAAGATGGACAACATTTGACAGAATGGAATAATATTAAAATCATTGGAAAAGAAGATAACAATCAGAAGAAAAAATTAAGGAATTTGCTTGCATTCTTCTGAACGGGGACAATAGCATTGCTTCCTGTTTAGTTGATATAGATAGAACATGGTTTTCACTACTGAAATCTGAAAATAAAAATGGTAATAAATAAAAAGCTGAGATATAGAGGGGGGGCGATTGAAATGACACGCTGTGTACATACATTTCTGATTTTTTTCAATGAAAATTGATCGCATTGTAGTTACCTTGAAAACAGTTTTCAATCGAAATATATCACCTACATATTTTATATTTTCAGCTATGGCGGGAATGTATGCATGGTAATTTTATTTTTGTTGTTATTGATGCATGCTTCGTTTGTTTTGGTGTATGTTGTTAGTTTTCAATCTGGTGGATCGTTACTTCAACGTATGATTTTGAATTGTTTGAGAAAAGTCCTTCATAAATAATAAAAAAGTCTTACTACCTATATCACCCAGGCATCATTTTATTTTAATATTTCAATAAGCAGGATAAGCCCACATTTTGGATGATCTGTATCTCCAAATCCCTTATTCAACAATAATACCCACAAGATACGAGGTCCTCACATATTATTATTTTCTACCTGACTGACTAGCTGTCGAGACTAGTCAAGAGGTGCCCTTTACACCTAAAGAGTGGCTCTTTTTCAAAAGAAATAAGTAAATACTGGATAATGGCCATTGAAAGATATTTAGAACGGCTTCTTGGAATGCAATCCGATTTAGATTTGCGCTTGAGTAAACTTGCTTCAGTGAGCTCTGCGATAAAAATGAACAAAAAACTTCCTAGGAAAAATTTGGAAACCAAAGGGTATTTCTTACAATGTTTCTATCATTTTCACTTCTGTTTTTTGTCTGAATGTTTTAGTATCCCAGTGCGTCAAATAATCTGACAGAAAACGGAGGAAAAATGTTGACGCTGAATGAGTACCTATGATGGTGTTCATCGAAAAAATATCTGGATAATCAATATTTATAAGTAGGTATACTTATTTCAGAAAGAGTTGAACAATTTTTAGAATAAAAAAACATCTATCCAAGTCAGATACATTGAGTAGGTGGCTAATAGTTTCATTACTACATAGTAGAGGAATCTCAGTGATTGTCATTCAGTGTAAGTTAAATCAGGTTAAATCAACGTCGCTATATTATATCTTGATGCACATAATAACTTCAAAGTGTGGAAGCATCATGTTTTTTTACAAAGTGATTAGTTCAGTGGCGTAATTTAGATTAATTCCTGGGGTGGGGAGGAGCTAGGTTCAATATCCAATATTTAGGAAAAAGGAAAGCAATACGTAACTTACGTTTGTTTTAATAAAATGTGTGCCTCATTTGGTAACAATATCAAAATAAAGAAAAAAGTATAGAAACTAAATCAAATAATATCACATCAACAAAGGTACAAACATTGAAATGGATCAAAAAAGAAACAAAATATCGAAAATTTAAAATTCGACTAGGTACTGAAAAATAAAATCACTTTCGAAAAGGAATATTCGCAGGTGATATCCCGAGACCATGACAAATAGCCGACTATTATTTTTGTCATGATTCTATAGAGAGTACCTTGTATTTTGACAATTTGATGAGACCATATGAACATTAATAATTATTTATGTTCATATGGTCGAATGAATTGTCCCAAAATACAAGATACTCGAGATGAATTAACGAAAATAATAGTCTCTATTTGTCATGGTCGAGTGATATTCAGGAAGATTATTTCATGAACAGTGCAAAAATACTGGTTTCAACAGTAGTTGTATTTTGTTGAATATTCAGAATGATATTATGTGCATATCTTTATATGAGGGAGAATGAAAATTCTCTACTTCAGAAGATTTTGTTTTCAAATCCTTATCGTGTATGTTCAATAGATGTGATTCAATGTTCGTCGTGGCATATAGAAAAAGAAAGAATCAATATTTCCATCACATATAGAATGCGAAGTCTCAATGTATTTCTTTATATATATCATCCATTTTTTCAGGTTCATAATACATCTGGTAATATTCCTTTTCGATATTTACTGTAGCATTTATTTTGTAGTAACTAATGATGCTTCTACGACGTTGTTATACTAATCAAGTAGAGTTTTGGTCATATTTGACATGAGATATTTGTAATTTCCATTTTACTTCTGGGTAGAAAAATGTAGTTCCAATCGTATCTATTTATATACCTGATACCTGGGTAATAATAACTACTGACGAGTTTCAAAAGTTACCTTTTAGGAATCAATTTCCATTGGGAGCCATATCGTTTGAAGTGAGATCAACCCAAACCGAATTGAATTGTGGTTTCAGCTATAGTTAAATATCTTGAAGGACAATAGTTCATTCGTTCGATAAGAAAGAACTTATAATCTTCAAAAGTTCAATACCTACCTCCTCTCCCTATACCCTCCTAGGAAAGCAAAATGTTTTCCGAACATTATAGGGATTCTCTTTCGTGTGCTCCAGAAGATAAAAAACATGATTTTCCAAAAAAATCTTAATATCAAATTCAGCTTCCGAGAACCTAATATTTCTTTATTTCATGACTATTTCCGATAAGGTAAAATTATTGTGTGTATATAGGCCCTTCCAGGTTCCAGGTACGAGGCATCAGTTCCCATTTATTATCTGCGGCCCTCATCAGTCCAAATTTACCGCATATTTTGCAATTTCTTGGTCGATCTATTCAATGATCATGCTCGCCTATATCTGAAGGACAACACAGTAGCTGTCAAGTGACAGAGTATAAAGCCCTTTAAAGCCCTTAACAATCCTGGTCGCCACGCCCTTCCTACAGATTTGTACTATTCCCTTTGATCCTGTCTATCTGTTATCGGCTCTCTTATGCGCCAACACTGCTCCAGGGCCGTATTCCATGATTTCTTATTATACAATGTGTCCACCTTAAGGACTTACCACCACTGTAAAATTGTTATTATCTGACCGATTTGAAATGTCCATCCAACAAGAGAGTGATTTTACTCATGAACTGTTGACCAATATTTGAGAAAGTACTATTAGGCATTTTTTTCACAAAAAACAATGATGGATTCTGAATCACGATCACTTGAAAAACCTTCACTGATTTTTATCATCATAAAACACAGAGGGTGTCCGAAAAAAAGAATTATGTTTTTTTTTTAATAGGTGATCAGAAAATTTAGTATTGTGGTATTTTTGAGAAGAATTGATGACAAATTATTATTGAGGATCACTTTGAACATAGCTGTACCGCTTTTTATCATTAAAAAATACGATGTGTATGAGAAAACAATCAAAAAGAAAAAGTAGGCAATATGTTTTCATCAACTCAAAAAAAAATCAATTTGATTTTTCGAACACCCTATGATTAATGATGATAAAAATCGGTACAGGTATGTCCCAAGTGATCCTGATTCATCTTTTTATTTTGAGTGAATAATTATCAGGATGAAAAATATTGCTTACCTATCCTTTTTAATTCTTTTCTCAGACACATTGTATATTCAAATGACGAAAATTGGTACATGTATATTTGAAATAATCCTCAATGATAATTTGTAATTATTTCTTTCTAGAAAAACCACACACATTTGCTGATCACCTATTTGAAGAAAATGATGATTCGTTTTTTCGGACACTCTGTGTTTCATGATGATGAAAATCGGTACAGGTATATTTTAAGTGGTACTGATTCATAATCCATCATCAAGTTTCGTGGAAAAAAATCCCTAATAGTACTTTCTGGAATAGGGGTCATTGAAATTTGTCGCAGTTGGCCACGATAACAGTCCAAGAATTAGATCACTCTCTCGTTGGATGGGCATTTCAAATACCTATCCAACAACAAAAGGTTTTTTGAAATTGATCGGATAATAACGATTTTACAGGGGTGGTATGTCCTTAAGGTGGACACACTGTATATCGAAGACCAAATTGATTTTTTATATAGGTCAAACCAAGCGACCCATAAAAACAAGGTTCTAAGAACACATAGCACATTTAAAATATGGCAGGTTAGATGAATCGTGTATAGCCGAACATAATTATGTTCAATCACAATCAGAACACACATATTACAACCTCAAATCAGTTAAGCAATAATATTAGAAAATTAGACGCATACGAAAGCTTAGAGATATTTAAGAATAGTGAAAGAGTAATGAATAAGTAATATAAAATTAAGATAACCTGTGAACTCAACCATGACAAACATTAAGTTGACGGTTAGTATTTTTCACGATTGGGTGAACATATACCTAGTATAGTACATATAAGCAGCACACTAGAATAACTGGACAAGTTCTCTACTTCAGAAGATTTTGTTTTAAAATTCTTATCGTGTGCTTAATAGATGTAATTCAATGTTCGTCGTGGCATGTAGCCAGGAAAGTAGTTGTTTTCTGTTGAATAAACCGAGAAAGAATTAAAATATATTTTCATCACATGGAGAATGCGAATTCTCAATGTATTTCATTATATTTATATCCACTTTTTTGTGTTCATAAATATATCTGAGAATGTTCCATTTCAATGTTTTATTTAAAATGATGAGATCAATCACCCATTTCAGTTTGTACCTCTGAACCGGAATCACCCTGTATAGTAAAATAATTTCTTATGGAGAAATAGATTATTGGAACTTGGAAGAAATAGATTATTGGAATTTTTTCGTAGAGGATATCCGAAATCCTCCGTTTGGGTCCTGCCCTGTATGAATTCGTACAGATGCTCATCTAGGGAGCACTGAGAGTCTGTGTCGGAGCCCCCGACCATCGTTTGTAATCCCGGAGTAATACGAACCCCACATTGTTATCGGGACTAACGCCCCATTTTAATATAGTGTCGCAAATCCTGCCTTGTTGCGCCATTCAACGGATTTGTTTGCCTTTTACAGTCGCTTTCATTCCGCATTCATGAAGGAATTGGGATTACACTTGTAGTTTTTGCTCACTGGATCAGATCGAAATGAGTTTGGAAAATCAATGGAATCGTGTTTGAATATTATGCGATCGAGGTTCCTTTGAACAATTGACAATTTAATAACTCATATGAAATGTATGAAAAATCTCATGAGCCGCTGTGATTTTGTCAGCGAAAGAACTTTTCAATAAAGTTTTCCAGCGATGAATCAACTACAGGGAAATAGTAATTTTCGTAACAAGTTCGGAAAATACTTTTCTCTCCGATTGGCAGCAAATATTAATTTTGCTGACACATATCAATCAGCAAAGTATTACTTTTCCTGCCTAGGTAGCAAAGTGGTTACTTTGCTGATTGATATGTATCAGCAAAATTAATAATCACAAATTCAACTCTATATTTTTGCCACCTCCCTTATTTCTGGAGGAGTAAGTACTTCCAGGTCGCTATCACTGTCCATTATATAATAATCTAAATATACCGATATTTTTTCGCACAACTGTCAGAATTTTCATGAATTGTCAAACTATAATTATCATGGACAACTGCGATTTCTATCAAATTTCATTTTAATTGAACACTACAGGAAAAATAAAGAGATTGTGGGAATTGTAATAATTTGCAATTACAGTATCCTCCTATATCATTATAAACAATCGGAGAAAAAATTATATGTTCAACTCGGCAGCAAAGTAGATTGACTGCCTTAGCTGGATTCCTAGCCTCGCTACGCTCGGCTATGAATTCAGCCTCGGCAGTCAATCTACTACTTTGCTGCCTAGTTAAACAAATAACTATTTCTGGACAAGTAGACAAAATTCTAGACCGAGCCGTAGACGAGTCCTGGAAGTATTCGAGTCCAAAAAAACTGTTTCTGGACGTGTTGCGTACACATGTAGAATCACAAATCGATGAGACACATTTCCGTGTTATACAGGGTGTCCCAGAATAACGTTCGTATACTCCGGGAGGTCGATCTACAGATAAAAATAAGAAAAAATGTTCCTATCAACAGCTGTCCGAAAATGCTTCCTAAGGGCGCTACAGACCTTTGAAGGTTGGTCCCTCAATGCAGTTTTCTTCATTTTTCTTTGTTACCATTGATCCTATAATCATGAAATTTTGTACCGATAGGTAATTTGATCTCATAAATCGTTTGAAGGAATGGAAAAAATGATATAATACTCAGGGGGTTGCGAAACTTGTAACCCGTGCTATAGAAATGCCCCATATTTTTTGTCTCACACTGTATCTTCTTGCTAGTACCAGAATATGATTTACCAAACACTTCTTCATGAAAAAGGTACTCTTGTTAGAATGCCGTAAAACGAACCGTTTTCAAGAAAACTGTAATTTTCATTTTGATGTCCTAAAGAATTCACTTGCTGTATGTGTTTGTTAAATTTCGCCAATTTTCATTTCGGATAACTACTGATACTAGACAAAATCGTAAACTGAGCAGGAGTAGGCTATGGAATTGCACACATTTAATTTCGAAGTACCTTGGCGATTGAAAAAACCAAGTAGGCTTGCTTCAGTTAGGCACACATGTCAAATAGCACTAATTAGATACCTATATTGCACTTATATTTCCAAATTAGCACTTTAAAATGGAAGCATACACTTTTGCGGAAATGGCTGATATGCATTTATTTTATGGCAAAGCCAATGGTAATGCACGTGAAGCGCGAAGACTCTACCAAGAATCATTCCCAAACCGGACAATTCCTTGCGAAAAAACTTTCATTAATCTGCACCAACGTCTCTGTGAAAAAGGATCTTTCAAACCGGAAAAAAGAAACTGTGGTCAACATCGCACTACTCGGAGTGCTGAAACGGAGGAGCGAGTATTGGATTTGATTGCAGGAGACTCAGGAATTAGTGTTAGGAGAATTTGTAGAGAGTTCAAGCTCTCAAACCTCAAGATTTAGCGCCCAGGTACAATACTGCAATTGGTTGTGTGATAATTGTCTTCAAAACCTAACTTTTCTGGAAAGTATCCTTTTTACCGATGAGGCAGGGTTCACCAGAGATGGAGTATTCAATTTTCACAATACTCATATCTGGGCTGATGAGAACCCACACACAGTTTTTGAATCAAATCACCAAGAAAAATGTTCTATCAATGTATGGGCAGGAATAATCGATAACTATTTGATAGGTCCCTACGTACTGCCTAATCATTCAAATGGTGAGAGTTATTCACATTTTTTACAACATGTTCTGAGAGATCTCATGGATGATGTACCATATTTACTGAGGTCTGAGATATGGATTATGCCCGATGGGGCACCGCCACATTTTTGTCGCGCAGTTAGAGAATATTTCAATAATGATTATCCGGAGAGATGGATTGGACGTGATGGACCTGTGTCTTGGCCTTCTCGTTCACCAGACCTGAATCCCCTCGACTTTTTTATGGGGTTATTTGAAATCTTTGGTATATGAAGTTCCTGTCGAGAACGTTGCGGAACTCGAGCAGGGTGTGAGGAATGCTTGCGATTTGATAAGAAATAAGCCTGGTATTTTCCAAATAAAACTGACCTGTCTCTTCGTTTTTTCATATTATTTTCTGGAAGGAAGATATTGAGGGTGGGGAGTTTTTAAATTTAAACCCGAAATTTGCAGTCGGCTCTAATTCCAACCTACGCCCATGGATCTATTAAAAAAAATGACGCATATATACGTTCCTAGAAGTCCCTTAATTACCTTGGGACGTGAATTTAGCGCCTCTCAAGTGTTTTATCTCGTTTGGGATAAGGAAAACTTGCAATTCGACACCTTTACATGTGTAAGGTGTAGTGTGACACTAAAAAGCGATACCAGTGTCAGTTGAACTACTAAAAAAATGAGGAATAGGGAAGAGACTAGCATTTTCGTTCACTTCCTCGGATTCTTCTTAATTTAGAATGGCATAAATAAATCAGTGTGAAATTTCAATAGGGGTAAACTGGGACAATTGATAAATTAAATGAGACACAGAAATCAATTTACATTTCTCGAATTTATTTCTATAATAAGTATACTTTTATAATTGATATAATGTGTCATAATTCCAAATGATCTTATAATTTTACGCACATTTAATTTGTATTTTTTTAATTTATGGAAGACAGGCCATGGCATTTACTAAAATTGTCTATGAAAATTTGTTGTTAGAAAATAATAGAAAACATTTCGCGATTCGTCTACCATAAAAATTGACGATACAAATTTTCATAAATAACTTTTGATCCCTTACATACTTTTAAATAACATATATTTACAACTATCATTGAAACAAAACAGAAATATCCTGTATCAAAGTCAATACATAAAATAAACATTATTCAGGTTAACATCATATGTTTTTTTCATTGAATTATAACGATAACAATAAGATGATAAATAAGTTGGCATTTTAACAGTCACAAAAATCGAGAACAAAATCATATGTGAATACACAGGGTGTATTATATTCTTTATATCGAAGAAATACATGAGGCCAATACTTCAAGAAAACATTTTTCAGATGAAAACTACAATTTGGTGACCTGAGAAAAGGATCCATCAATATCTGTCCTTCAAAGTCCTCAAAGTTCCTCCATGGAATCATACAGGGTGTTTGGTTCACCGACGTATATACGGAGGAAAGTGGTAGGTTATGTGATTTTGAACAAATTCGACCACAAATTCTATCACACAAAGTGTTAGGTACACTTTTCGAGAAATCATCGTTAATAAATTCGAAATTGGATGTTACAAAAATCAGTTTTTGAATTCTAACGAGTCAAAAATGTTGAATCACATTAGATCCCATTTCATGTTCAATATCGATGAAATGCGTATTCAACTTTCTAAGAAAAAAGAGATTTAATCAGATAAAATGTTTGAAAAAAAAGATGATACCTCGAAATTCGAAACACTTTGTATAATAGTATATATAGGGTAAAATATGTTCGAAATGTTCTCACCTATCAACCCCTTTCAGATATACGTCGGTGAACCAAACACCCTGTATACAGGGTGATTAAAAAAAACTAACTCCCTTGCTAGGGTAGGTAGAACGTTGCAAAATAAGTTGGGTTTGCTCAGTAAAAAAATGTCGTAACGCCATCCGTTTTCAAGATACAAGGTGTTGAAACAATATTTTTTTACACATTTTTAACGATTATGTTGAAACTACTGGCAACATTGTGATGAAATTTTGTATGGATGTTTCTTGGAATCTGACACATCGCATGCATTTGTTTTTATATCTAACTTTCATAGAGGGCGCTAGTTACACGGCTCGTACCGAGTATATTTGAACATAACTTTTTTGAGGTTTGATTTTTCAATCCACATTTGATGTGAACTTGAACATCATTCAATTCCACACCAAAAAGGTACTCCTGGTGAAACTCGATATGTCTTCCGTTTTCGGAATATTTCGATTTGAAAATGATGAAGTGATATAACTGTTGCTGGTATGAAGCTATGTATTAGAGTGAATATTATGAAAAATTATCACCTATTTATTGAAAATCGAAAACAACAATACATTTCTGATGCTGAACTTATTGATTTAACAATGAATCACAAGAATTACATCGAAACAGATTTGACTAAGAACATGGATTACACAGTTTTGTTGTATCTTGAGCAGAAAGTCTATGCTACATAGGTAAATTCATGTCAAGAGTTGTAAGACATAATTGATCATCACTGAAATGACCTAACAGCTGATCTTCAACTGTCAAGAAGAATTAAACATTCTCAAGAAAAGAATATAGAATCGTTTTTTCTTCGAAACGTAGGACATTTTGAACATTTACTCTAACTGATTCAATATTTCATGTTTCAAATCAAATATCTCTTAATTTTCTACTCATGATTCTTTCTTTCATCAATAACTTCAGAACAAGAATGATTTCATTGTTTTTGAATCTGAATAAATTGGTAATAGAACTCAATGAAATTCATTTTATACCAGCTTCAGCTATTACTCCATTATTTTCAAATCGAAATATTCCGTAAACGGAACATAGTATCGAGTTTCACCAAGAGTACCTTTTTGGTGTAAAATTGAATGATGTTCGAGTTCATATCATATTTGGATTGAAAAATATAACCTCAAAAAAGTTATGTTCTAAACTACTCGGTACGAACCCTGTAACTAGCGCCCTCTATGAGAGTCAGATATGAAAACAAATTCATGTGATGTGACAGATTTCAAGAAACATTCATACAAAATTTCATTACAATGTTGCCAGTAGTTTCGACATAATCGTGAAAAATGTGTAAAAAAATAATTTTATCAACACCTTGTATCATGAAAACGAATGCCGTTACGACATTTTTTCACTGAGCAAACTCAACTTATTTTGCAGTGTTCTACCTACCCTAGCAAGGGTCAATTAGTCAATTAAGAAAGTTAAGAAGTCATTGTGAAAAAATCTCCCGAAAGAAATATTAATTTATATTCAAGAATTTGAGCCACCCTGTGTATGTTTGAAGCCTGCTTGGTGGTCTATTTATTTATTAACTTTTCTTATATTTTTTTCTACAATATGAACAAGAGGATGAATTGAATATGGTGAAGCCATTCATCGTGCTTTGTGTCTTTCAAAAACCGTTATTTTACGACAAAAAGTGAGTGAAAACACAAAGATCAGGAGTTCTATGATGGACAAATGTAGGAAGTGGCTTCACCATAGGCCATATAAGTAAGAAAATCGTACCTATTCATTAATATTATTATTAAGAATTAGTATTTTTATTATGTAGCTTTCTTGCACAATAAATGATAATTGCTTTTTGCAATCATTTTCCCTGAAGGAAAATTTTGTTCACTATAATATGTATAATAGTTTGATTCTAATTTGAGATTGATATTTATATAGAACATCTTGGATATTACGTCAGTTCAAAAAAATTAGTTAGATCTTTAATATTGTGGTATTTGACGTAACGATATCCCAGAAAAATATGATAATCACTCAGCTATGACTTAATCAACTTTGAGTTGATAATGTTTTTTCCTAAGCCTATTTGTGATATTTTTATTGACTCGAATTTATGACAAATATGTTGCATATTTAGAACTATTCAGAAAAATTTTCAAATATTTTCTTTCGAGTTGATATCACAAAGAATAACGATAAGAACATGTTCAACGATTTGTGGATTAATATACACTATACAGTGTCATCAAATTTTCCTTATCACTAAATTACAGCAATATGTTGGATGGTATATACTGCAGGAATGAGTGTAAAATTCCGATTCAATATTTTCACATACAATTTGAATGACTTCCATTGTGAAATGAATGTATTCCATTTCATTAATTAAGTATGTCCGTAGGTACAGGGTGATCATTTCAGTTCACTGTACCATTTCCAATTATTTTCGATTTTATATCAATCAAAATGATAATGTACAGTTGCAAGGTCATGTATGGGAGTTTCAGAAATTTCACTGTCTCAGCAAAATATTGAAGTAAACCAGAGAATTAACTCAGAGCATTTTCGAGAATGAAGTTGAAAATGTGGAATTTTTAGTTAGTTACGTTTGATTTTCGAATTAAAATTTTTCAATAATTTGAAGTCGAAATCTTTATTCTCTGTTCGAAGTTAATATCCTTGAATTAGGAGGAAGAATAATCAACATGAAAGTTCTTAACCTTGAAATATGTGTATAGGTACACTGCTGCCCAATAAAATCGTAACGACTCGTGTCCTGATTTCCTCAAAATATCTGCTCATGGCCACGGACTATTATATCTATCTTCATTACACAGCATGACCGCGACAGTAGGTAGTTTCCTATACTTGAATCCTCTTATTATCTGCCTTCGTGGTACGGTGTGAAAAAGCAGATAGAATGAGTAGTGAAAGTTTATTCCATATTTTGGTTCAATATCATTCATTTTAAAATATGGAAGTATGGGAGCTTGTGACATAAAAGTTCCTAGGCCTGAAGTATCTAAAGAAACTCAATATTATAAGAGTTTTAAAATCTGGATATTCATTCCATTGGAAATGTCGGTAGTTAAAATATTAATTGTCGTTAATGAAACTATTCTATCAAATTGAATGAATAAAATTCAATAATATGATTCGTAGAGTGCATTCATGAAAGCTGATCTGCTGATTTTATTTACAAAAAAATCTGCACGGTCTTACATATACATTTCTCGCAAGCAAATGAAAAGAACTTTGGTAGTTTTCCGAGATACAGGCTTAAACAAAATATACCAATATAGCGCAAGATTCGTTACGATTTATTTGGGCCCCAGTGTACATAAATTCCGACAGACCGATTTTTCAAAAGTGCAATTTGATTTTCTGACTTCAAAGTTGTGATTGCGGAGTTCAGAGTCGAGATTTCTGAGTTTATGACAGATTAAATGTGATTGAAGTCGAAATATCCGATGGCTTGAAGTCATAGTTTATTCTCCTGACTTCAAAGTCGGAATTGTCGAGTTTAAAATCGGAATTTTTGAGTTTATAACGGAGCTACTGAGTTTGAAGTCGAAATATTCGATGACTTGAAGTCGGAGTTTATTTTCCTCACTCCAAAGTTTTATGGCAGAGTCACTAACTTCGAATTCGAAATATTCATTGACTTGAAGTCCGAGTATATTTTCCTGACTTCAAAAGTGCAATTGTCAAGTTTAGAGTCGAAATTTCAGAGTTCATGACGAATTAACCGAGTAAAGTCACAATATTGAAAAACTTAAAGTCGGATTATATTTTTTCTGACTGAAAAGTAGAAATTGTTGAGTTTGTATAGTTTTATCATATTGCACATTATATACCTTGAAATACCTTTCGAAAATTCTGAGTTAATGACGGAGTCACTCAAGTTTGAAATCGAAATATTCAATGGCTTGAAGTCGGAGTTAATTTTCCTGATTTTATAGTTTGAAACTGTTGAGTTTAGAGTCGAAATTTCTGGGTTTATGACGAAGTCACTAAGTTTGGAGTCAAAATATTCATTGACTTGAAGTCCAAGTATATTTTCCTGACTTGAAAGTTTGAAACTGTCGAGTTCAGAGTCGAATTTTTTTAGTTTATGACGGAGTATATTTCCCTGACTTCAAAGTTGCAATTGTTAGAGACCGAACTCTGAGTTTATGACGGAGTCACTAAGTTTGGAGTCGGAATATTCATTGACATGAAGTCCAAGTATATTTCCCTGACTTCAAAGTTGCAATTGTCGAGTTAAGAGTCGGACTTTCTGGGTTTATGACAAATTAACCGAGTGTAAAGTCACAATATTCAACGGCTCGAAGTCGGAGTATATTTTTCTGACTTCAAAGTTGCAATTGTCGAGTTCAACTACCTGGAAAAACCTACTCCATGGTATTAAATTGCACATTCTTGACCTTAAAATACCTGTAGACTCCGTACCCAGAAACCGTCACCAAAACAGCGATTGCCAGCGTCGAACCCACCGCAATGGGCGCCGTTTCGTCAGCAAAAGCTCTTTGGGCCTTGCACTCGAAGGGCGCTTCGAAGTTCTCGCCCTTGTACATGAAGGGCTGCACCTCCAGCAGCCGCAGGTAGAAGTAAAAATTTCTTCTTCTTGACTTTTAGTTTGGGATAGTCGAGCTTAGTCAGAAAGTCAAAAATGTCTATTTTTGAGATGGAATACCTGGGTTCATGACAAATTTACCGATTTTGAAGTCAGTATTCTTGATGATTTGCAGTAGAAGTTCAGTTTTCTCTACTTCAAGGTTGAAATTGTCAAGTTCAGATTCGGGATTTTTGAGTTTATGACACATTAACTGTGTTTGAATTCGAAATATTCAATGATGACTCAAAGTCATAGTTTATTTTCCCGACTTCAAAGTTGGAATTGTGGAGTTTAGAATCGGAATTTCTGAGTTTACAACGGAGTAACTGAGTTTGAAATCGAAATATTCGATGGCTCGAAGTTCGAGTACATTTCCCTGACATCATAACTGCAGTTGTCGACTTTAGAGTCGGAGTTTCTCAGTTTATGACGGATTAACCGAGTAAAATCACAATATAGAGCAACTTGAAGTCGGAGTATATTTTTCCTGACACTGAAATTGACATTGCTGAGTTTAGAGTGGGAATTGTGAACTTGAAAGCTACTTTTCATGATATTATATTGCACATTCTTGACCTCGAAATACCTGTCGAAATTTTTGAGTTTATGAAGAAGTCACTAAGTTTGAAGTCGAAATATTCATTGACTTAAAGTCCGAGTATATTTCCCTGACTTCAAAGTTGTAATTGTCGAGTTGGAGTCGGAACTTCTGAGTTTATAACGGACTAACCGAGTTTGAAGTCACAATATTCAACGGCTTGAAGTCGGAGCATGTTTTCCTGACTTAAAAGTTGCAATTGTGGGTTTATGACAAACTAACCGAGTGTGAAGTCACAATATACAACGGCTTGAAGTCGGAGTATATTTTTATGACTTCAAACTTGCAATTTTCAAGATTAACTCCCAGGAAAAACCTACTCCATGGTATTATATTGCACATTCTTGACCTTGAAATACCTATACACTCCGTACCCAGAAACCGTCACCAAAACAGCAATGGCCAGCGTCGAACCCACCGCGATGGGCGCCGTTTCGTCAGCAAAAGCCCTTTGGGCCTTGCACTCGAAGGGCGCTTCGAAGTTCTCGCCCTTGTACATGAAGGGCTGCACCTGCAGCAGCCGCAGGTAGAGGGAGCCCCGAAGACCTGGGGGAGGATGGTCGTCTTCGTCGGTGGAGAGGTCCACTTGGATCTCCTTGCAGGAGTAGGACTTGCCCACGGGCGTGGGGATAAGCATTTGTCGGTGGTAGAGCTTTATCGAGGATTTTCCTGCAAAGGGGCAAAGAATTTTCTACAGTTCTTCATTCCTGTAGTTTCCTTAGAATGAATTCTAAGAAGAATTCCAACAGACAGTATTTAATAAATGAACTACTTGAGAAAAGCAGTGGTTCATCTGAATATGTCACCCAATTTGGAGATCAATTATAAAATAGTTATTCATACACCAAGGTATAGTGAAGAATATCATTATTATCCAAGGACCCAGATACTATCCAGAGACTTTCGCCAAGGGGTATAGTATCAGGTCTGGTGGTTATATATTTTGCTATGAGGGTTTTTCAATTGTTTTTTTCTTGCCACTAGCGATATATTTCAATCATTTCAGTTTTGTGCAACTGAAATATGGACCTATTGTCACTATGAATGAACTACACACTGTTTTACGACTAACCAAATTTTTTTACACGACGAAACGTGTTTCGCTAACTATGTTAGCATGTTATGATACTAAACTCTATACAGAGAGCTGAATGGGATAGGTCCATTATCCTTATTCATTACTCTATTACTTTTCCTGAATATCTCTAAGCTTTCATATATGCATCTAATTTTTTGACATCATTAACTTGCTTAACTAATGTGTGTTATGATTGTGATTCATCATGCGTTCGGCTACACACGATTTATCTAACCTACCATATTTCAAATGTGCTAAGTGTTCTTTGAATCTTGTTTTTATAGGATACGCCTGGTTTGGCCTATACAGGGTGTTTCATAATTGAATGCTGATCCTAAAGAGCGATGATCCTTGGATGATTTTAAGGAGAGAAGTTCATAACAACATATGTCCTGAACCTCTTAGTTTCTGAGTTACAGGGTGTTGAAATCAGAAGCGTAGGTACAGCGTTTTTTTAAACAAAACATTCAATATCAGGTCTACGAGGACATCACTGGTAAAAGTGAAAGTTTGATTTTCGTCCCAAAACATAATGTGTTTCCACTTATAGTGGGTGTCTTCTGAATTACCAAAACCAATATCCAAGAACTGAAGGAACAAAATTCTTTGGTTTTTATTTTTTTACGTGAAAACAGTACGTTGTATGGAAGTAAGTCTAAGAACCAAATTTGCTCCAAAATGAATGAGAATTGAAAAAAAAAATCTGGTTCTCAGAAAAATCAGTGGCGTACTATTTTTTTCTTCAAAAATTGTCAGTTCAAACCCCGTACGGACGCCACTGGTGAGAATTTTTAAATATCTTTCACGTAAAAAAATGCTCCTTGATAATGAAAAGGTGTATACAGAATATCATACCAATATCTGAGAGTGATAAAAAATTATGATGAAAAACTCATTTTTTTCTTGAAATTTCATCACCCTGTAGCTCAATAACTAAGAGGTTTAGGACATATGTTGATATGAACTCTTCTCTTTGAAATCATCCAAGGATTATCGCCCTTGAGGATCAGCATTCAATTATGAAACACCCTGTATATGTTTTATTACAATCTTTACAAATAATTTCAAATATTATATCGTATATATGACTAGTAGTTCATGAAATGACGAGAACTACCTTGGTAGTGAAAACACACTTTGCAGCTTGTAGTGGAAAAAATACTATAAGTCCGATTCTGGAACGGTGTATTCTATATTATCTAATTATTGTGATGAGATGATTCACCTATTCCGTGTTTTCGGATCTTCAGGAAGAATCATAGACACATTACAAAAATGAATATTCTCGAAATTATTCCAATCCTTTGGAAAAATTTAAGGTTTTTTCTCCTATGGCATTTCATGATCATTTGATGTATAGGTTTCAACGAAGCTGCATGTTTCGAAATTTTTCCGCTAGCTGATTTCATAAACGCGCAATTGTTTTATGGAAAGTTGACGTTTTTTCATGTCTTTAATTTCAGCTGATATTATGTTCATAAAATAAGAGAGTATATTCATGAAATCATTTACATAGAAAAGCATTTTTTAGTAGACAATGTAATTTGAAAGTTCTGTAATCAAGTGAGGCACTGATGAAAAAATGAAAAAATAATAAAAGAGAATAGAACAATATAAAGAAAACACGATCAACCAATCAAAATTAGCTGAATTAGCTTTTGAACATGGAAAGCATATACTTACAGTAGAGTGAAATTATATTGAAATTTAGGAAGAAACGAATTACAACTGATAAAAAAAATCAAAGAATCCGCTTGCATTGCATCAATTTGGGAAATGTGGTATATCTATCATGAAACACGTTACCTTGTCTTGGAATACCATGGAAAGCTGGTAAATCAGGGCTAACAGTGAGTCCTAAGCTGCTTATGTACCATCTCTCTCCACCAGGTGTCTGAAAAAAAATGTATTTCCTAATATATATAGGTAAGTATATAGACATTGTGGAGATAATAACTGAAAAACTAAATAGGTGAAACAGACATCAAAGTGGGTATGATTTTCCTCATGTAATAGGGTAAACTCAAACAATATCCTCATTGCTCAGATTCGTGGGCTGAAAGATGCAAAATACGAAAAAAAATAATAGTAATTTTTTTCTGTGATATTATGTTATATGCGCATGGGTCGGAGAAACATACCACATGGTCAATTAGGCCAATAAGAACTTAGGAGATGTAATCTATGTTGTGCGACCCATAAGCATAATATTTCACAAAATATAGAGATTTGCATCTTATTTATTCCACGAATTTTCTCATAAGTGGATAAGTGCTCGAAAGAAGCTGAAAAGTACAGATTGCAGGAAGGTCCATGTTCTGCCATCTATTGTTGTTGGTCGTAAGAATATAAAATGGTGCGTATGCCGTTACAGATAACTACTACCTATAGTGACCCTATTTCAGATACTGTAATATAGATGGCAGTACTCATCAAAAACTCATTGATACAATTCAAAATTTCATCTCTGATATTATAATATCTAGTTTTTTGAGTCTAGATAAAATTATGACAAACCTTCGCGAAGTTGATGACCAAACTATATCCAGTCCATGAAATTGTCATAGAAGAAGCATCCTCATTCCTACAGTCCCCATCAATTAGTGCCTTTTCTGGAATAAATGAATCGGCTTGCTCTTCCAAATCATGAAGCCTGAATTTCACCTATAAAAAATAATGAATAATTACCTGATATCAAAATATTGCCGATGGTTAGGTCACACCCAGAGGTTTAGCAGCCTCTTCTCCAAATCTTTTCGTCGGAAAAACCTCTATATGAAAATTCGGCGAGATTTGGAAATTCAAGATGGCGGAACCCATATGGCAGATTTTGTAATTAGGATCCGATTTTATTCAAATTTAGTATCTGGTGGTTCTCGGGGTCGGAGATTATGATTATCTCGTCGAAATTTGGAAATTCAAGATGGCGGAACTAATATGGCGGACGAGTTTTGAAATTATAATCCGATTCTTCCCAAAGTTGGTACCTAGGGGTTTTGAGTGATCGGGGATTATGATTCCTTTGTCAAAATTAAGAAATTCAAGATGGCGGATCCAAAATGGCAGATTTTGTAATTAGGATCCTATTTTATTCAAATTTGGTATCTGGTGGTTCTCGGGGTCGGAGATTATGAATTCTTTTGTCAAAATTAGGAAATTCAAGATGACGGATCCAATATGGCGGACGAGTATTGTAATTATGATCCGACTCTCTTCAAAATTGTTATATCTGGGTGTTTTTGGAGTCGGAGATTATGATTCTTTTGTCAAAATTTGGGAATTCAAGATGGTAGATCCAATATTGCAATATTGCGGACGAGTTTTGTGATTATAATGTGTTCCGATTCTATTCAAAATTTTCATCTGGGGTTTTAGGAGTCGGATATTATGATTCTTTAGTCAAAATTGTGAGGTTAAAGTGAACTAAAAAGAAGTTGAAATTTTTTATGAAGTGTTAGTCTCAGAAGCCTATCTCCTGGGGCCTGGCCCCTTATATAGGTGATCTCGCTGAGGTTACCCAAGTGGCCGGGGGAGCTGATCAGTCGCTATCAGTGGTGAGTGGTTCGTAAGGGGATGGAGGAAAATAAAATTTAAAACTCACTATCGGTGAGATGTAATGAATGCATATACATTTCAGACATTCTATTAAATTTACCATATGGATGTCCAAGACAGATACCATATAGCTGTCCTTGACGAATACCATATAGATGTTCATCACGGATACCATATGGATAGCTAAAAAGTTCAAAACGCTGATATCCTATGGATGTCCATACGTCATCCAATGTATACAAACGCGATATCCTATGGATGCCCGAGATGTACAGAGGAGGATGTCCATTGGATCGAGAGGTATTATTAGGATCATCATTCTCAAATATTCAGAACACCGTGGTTACTTATGGAAATCGTCCGTTGCTATAAGCAACGTAAACAAAAACTAGCCTTATTCTAATCTAATGGGTTGAAGATACAATTATGGAATTTTCTTGAATATTCTTTACCTCTACAAGAGCATCAGTCTTCAGTAGGATACATGTAGCTCCAGTTTTGCTGTTGAACAACCGATAATATGCAACTCCAGAGTTGTCTTTCGGATTTGTGCTGGAAGATGGCGCTGTTAGTGTACCGCTGCCCTCTGTCGTCGAAGTGACGTATTTCGTGTGACGTGGTTTGGATGTGGGCTGGTTCAGAGTCAATCCAGAAGCTACAGATATGAGTATTGTACCTGGAATCAATATTTCTAACATCAGGAATATGAATTCATATTCATATTCATAATCAATATGTAATTCCTGAGAAGTCATTTATTTGAAGTCCAAGAAAGTCACTGGAATGTTCATGAAGTATTTTAGAGGGTATAACATAATAAAATTTGAAAATTTTTTGTCGTTGCTCACTTTTGAGTAATATATAAACATTCATATTTCCGTAATGGTGCCACTGGTAGAGAAAATGAAAATGTTTGTACTTCAGAAAATGCACCTTGATGCATAAAAGACGTGTACCTAATTTCATGAAGATGTATACAATATCGTCCTAGTTATTATCAAAAAACTGAATAAGTTTCAAAACTTCATCACCCTGTATCTCAAATGTTAAGACTTTTAGGACATACGTTCATATGAAGTTTTATTCTTGAAATGAATCAAAGAATCACCCTTTTGAGGAACACCCTGTATAAGTATGACAAAAATATTCAAATGACGTATGCCTGAGACAATTCCAAGAAAAAAGTGTGTCCTAAAATATGTTTCTTTTCGGTGTTGAAATAGAATTTTAGTTCGTTATCTAAAATTATGTACTTCTGCGAAGATTTAGTTTTTCGTACGAAATCTGGCACATTCCTAGGGTTTTTTGAGGTGAGAAATCATAATTTCGTATTATTTTTATGTAGCGCTGAGTACGCTGTCCATGCTGTCATTATTCATTTGAAATTGCCCTAACTTTTTTGACAGTAAACACTTTTCCAAAACATGGTAGGTTCTTGGTCATGAGTTTTTTGCCACTGCAGTTATTTTAATTGAACGTTTTATTATAAAAAAAGTTGTTTTCCTGCAATAAGGGGCATTGCCACCCCTTGATTTTTTACGAAAAATTCAATCCACTCAGATTCTTCCTGTTACCACAAATTATACATCAGTATTGTATCATTACTAGGAATGGAAAAAAAATATTTCCCAAAAGGTATCATATATAAAATACACAGTGTCCCAGCTAAAATGTCCCCCTCTGTAAAAAATCAACCGCGCGATCGAATGACTTGAAATTTGGTCACCCAGTATATTTGATGATGCTCACTCGAAATATGCTATTGAATAAATCGTAGGTATACAGGGTCACACCGAAGTGCACCTCAACTTTCTTGTCTCGATGGTGATAGCATCTGGCCAGCTGGGTCGCCAGACCTCACCCCACTTGATTTTCATTTGTGGGGCTACTTGAAACAACAGGTTCATGAGTCGCCAATTGTGAATATGGAAGAAATGAAAGAGAAAATCACAAATTTATGCGCACAAATTTATCGCAACGTGATATATAGGGTCACAATAAACGTTATCAAAAGAGCTAGGAAATGTCTGCAGCAGAATGGACGACTTATTGAGCAGTTGAGACTTTAATTATTTTCTTTTAATTCGATTTCAATCGTGTTATATTAATAAGATCTAATCATATATATTTGTTGTTGAATCGTTTCATTTTTTGCTATATCTTACGTTTCAAAAAATTCTATCAAACCCAACATTGTTGAATTTGTAATAATGAACTCTACTTGAATATGGAATAATATACTGGGTGTCCCTATTCAAATAGAGAAGTTTAGATGCATTTGACCTGTGACCCTGTATACCTACGATTTATTCAATAGCATATTTCGAATGAGCATCATCAAATATTCAATCGCGCGGTTGATTTTTTACAGGGGGAGGGTACATTTTAGGTGGGACACGGTGTATATCTGATAATAAGGAAGCTCCTAAAATATGAGAATTACAATAAACTAATGAATAACTTATTTTCTGTCATGAGTGATAGTTGTTGATTCGGATACGATGATAAAATTGAAGTGAATCTGGGAATATTTTGCGAAATTGAAAGATGAATCAGAGTATCCCATGCTCCCAAAAAAATTCGGGAACATCTACCTGCTCATGTAACCTACAGACAGAGTATCCAGAATTATTTTTTTCTGCTTTTCTTATTGTTATTATTTTCCGATAATTTTATATCAATTGCAATAAACTGCATGAGAACATGTAACTGAATAATGTATAATATGATAATGTGATGGAGTTGTCAATCTAGCTGAAATTTCATTTTCAATTTTAATTCTCGCCTGCGGCGCATTTCCACCGTGCCAAATTTTGTTTTGAGTTTTTTGACCCTCTTCCTGGTGAACACTGAGATGGAGTTGTCACTCTGAAAGAAATCTAATTTTGAATTTGAAGGCATTTGACCTTGAACCCCAAAAAAATTTCAACACATTGCACAAATATTGTTGTCTTCTTGAGTTTCTTGATCCCCCCTGGTATACACTGAAATGACGCTCCTGAAGGTCATTGAATCATTTTCCCGATTCTGGACAAAGTTGATGGGAGCTTTCGGAAGCCTCTAAATATTATTCAAATTCTGTAGCAGCCTTTGAATATTCATTGAACGTCTTCAGAATTCTTCAAATGTTCTAGCATAGTAGTCAGTCGATATTCTTGGAAGTCATGGGAAGGCATACTGACATTTTCAAACTCAATGGAAATCATTAAAATTCTTTGAAAGCCTTCAAAAGTTGCACAAATTGTTCTAAAGTCTTTGTGGGCATGAGAAGTTATAGTCACTGAATGACTGTAGGAGATATTTGGATTATTTGGAGGCCTTAGGAAATGCCTGAAACCATTTTGAAGTCATCGAAAGTATTTGGAATTCGTTACTTACCTATGGATTTGGATGGACTTTAGAATTCTCCAGAAATCGTTGGAAGACAGTGGAATCCATAAAGTAATTGGGAGTATTCGTAGGTCCCTAAAATTTTTGTAACCATGCTCGTCAACATGGAACCCTTTAAAATTTACTGAAACTTTTTCTAAATTCTTTTGGAGTATAATTGAAATACTTTGAAAGCTTTCAAAAGTAACTGGAATAATAATCATTATGTTCTAAGTCTTTAGGAGTGATTGAAGAATTTTATAATTCTTATGAAGCCTTCGGAGTCACTCCATGTAGTCATTGGAAGTTTCGTTCTCTTCATTTTTCCATTTTTTATCTCTTGGAGCGCATGATAGGAAATTCCAATAAAGGGAGAACAGGGAGAGACAGTAAGTGTTGGAATTTCGATCAAAGAGGTATACAAGTGACAGGTGTCAGACTTTTTTATAGCCCAATTAAGGCTTACCTATACCATCGTAATGAAGCTGCATATTGTAGCAGAAGAGGGAATCAATTATCTATTATCATTATCTCGTGAAAAATTGCATGTCTCATAGTAAAAATGGTTTCGAATATACTCACAGATCACAAAAAATTCCACAGAAACAACCATCCCAATTGGCGCCATGATGTTAGGCTCGGGTAGCACCTTTCGCAGGCTACATCAACGTTTCGACTGTTGCAGGACCCTCTGGCCTTCGCAAGGTCTTCTGACGTTTCGAACGCTAGTGCGCATGTGCCATCGCGTCATCAATAACGTCGCGCATGCGCTGAAGTATCAGGCGTAGGTGGTACAATCTGTTTCGGGGAAATAACGTAACATTTTGTTATTTCAACTACGCCTGCGTTGGTGGAAATGGAAAATGACGAAGCAAGCGTAGGCGACGAGTGACGATCTCGGGGAAAATCGAGAGGGTGGAGGGTGGATTGGAAAATCGCACGTGTGGGACGATGTGATGAGGTAATAAGGGTATGGGACAGGATCGAATAAAATTGTTAAAAATCAGATAATATAACTCCTCATTTGCTGAAAATATCTCTGATGGATTGATCCAAAATCATTCAGGTACAGTATGAGTCACGGGCTATAAAACAATATTCAGAGAGGCCCATTGAAAACGAAACAGGACCAGAACCAGATTATGAAAAAACACTGGAACACGTCATCTACATTTCCGAGGGGCACATCGTTCTAAAATATTGTCAGCGCTACGGCGTTGCCGCTTTTATCAAAAAGTCGCAACAACTTTGTTATTTCAAATGGAACACCCTGTATTTCATTGCATATTCAGATTCTCCCTGAAGATTTGATTTCAAAAACAATGTATCATACTTGGGGTCTAGCGGGAATGATTACAGAGATGCGTGGGGTGTTCAAAATCGAGATTTTTCAACTTTAGGATTTTTTAAACGTCTCATCATGTTTTCAGCTCTTCAGAGATTCTGAAACCCAGATTTAGCCATCATCAAAGGTTTTCGAAATCCCAAATAAAAAATATTATCTTGTTATTGATAATTTTTTGTTTTGTTCGTTGTTCCTCAAGCACTAGCAGAACTGTCTTTTATTTTTTGTTGTTGTGTGGTGATTTGTTTTAGTATTACCGGGTTCTTGCTCTTTTTTTTCGCACTACCTAATTCATATTTTTGTTAAATATAATATTTTGACAACAAATATTATGGAAACCATTTATTATACCTATACGTAGGTACATATCTCGGTACATATGTACTCTCTTGGTATGTGTGTACGCACCAACTGGCTATTGACATTACGAGAACTACTTTAGTACATGTGTGTTATTTGTAGGCTTGTTACTGATCCCATACGCCACCTTAGGCGCTACACTAGAAAGCAACAGTGAATCGTGAAAATGAAAATGTAACTCGTTTTTTAAATAAAAATTCTCTGCTCTGTCGGGATTGGATCCAGAAAATATTTGATGTCCTATTCCGCCGTTTCCAAAAGTGAGCAGGAAAATTCCTATTAGAAAGTCATATAGGATATTGGGGGCCCGTATTTTTGCTCGGGCTTTGGTTGGGCCCAACTGAATCAAAAATAGACCTGCTTGATGAAACAGAAAACTAAAAACTATCTCATCATGTCCAAACGTGAGATTTTAGTAGGATATCATTTTAATATGCAAATGTCACATATTACCAATAGTACTTAGGACTGACTTCTGGTATGTTTCAGAAGTGGAATATACAATTTTTTTAAAACTCAATCATTTCCTTTCAATGCAGAAAAAAGTGCACTTCTTTTAACATTCAGAAAAAAGTACTTACCCCCGAAACTACCTATCTAAAGGACGTGACGGGCAAAGGGCGGAAATGAAGTTGCATGCATCAATGGGGGATGAAAAAGGGCACTTTGCAAGGGCGGGTAATTAATTGGACTTGTACGTAACTCCAAAATTACAGCATACTACGCCAAAGGGCACCTATTAATAGCCGGATATAAATTAGAGCAATACTCCCTTAGATCAGGTGATTATGTCGTGAGTAATCAGTTTATCAACTATGGGATATAGGGGTGCTTCAACCTGAAGGGGTAGATATCTTCTTGAATTATTTTTCCAATTCGATAATATAGCTCGTGTTATGGAGTACATAGAATCTCTGAAGGCGAAAATCAAAAAAATATTACGGCGATCAATTTCAATAGGTACCTACACGGAAAAAAAGGAATTGTTGAATCAAGCAAAATTTAATTGAATGAAGCAAATATAAGTGGCATTTTATATGCACGACAAAATATAATCTTGAAATGAGTGAATCTATATCTTGTTTCAGAGCGAATTTGAAGTTTGAATCAAGTAAATATGTCTTGCATGAACTCTGGATCTTATTCAATCAAGCAGATATTGAATTAGCTCAAACAATCATTTTGTTTGATTCAAAATAACAAGATATCGATTCAATCAAATATTTAGTTGGTTCAATAAAATATTTGGTTGATTCAAAGTAATATTTGGTAGATCCAATGACGTATTTGGTTGATTCAATGAAATATCTGTTTATTTAATTCGATGAAATATTTTGTTGATCTATTGGAATATTTCGTTGATTCAAGAGAAACTGTGTTTGCAATTTGCATTCGACAATTTTTTTTTGTTGAACCAAATTTTTTTTTTTTACCGCTTGGACTATTTATTCGGGAATTTTTCTGAAATTCCACATCAATAGAATAAAATAAACTAAACTAGGAAACTAGTCGACTTCTAGCATAGATCTCCATCTCCAGTTTTTACTTCTCTTCTCTTCTAGCTGATATTTCAAACACGAAGAATCAGTCTTCACGTATATAATGTATTCGAGGCATCAGGCATAGACGAGGCGAAAAGATCGCCATCTAGAGGCGAAAATTTAAATTCATTGATATTACATGTTAAGCTGCTCAATTCAAGTAAATGATTCGTTCGAAACGAGTTCATTGTGAGTTGTTCCAAAGATAAATTCTTATCAAAATGATGATTATTTCATAAAATCAACAAAATGTTTATAGTTGAATCAACATCGACATCATTTTGGTTCGACATAAATTGTTTTTGACATAACCATATATTTTGTTGATGAGATTGATATTATACTGTTGATTTGATTAAACTACATTCTCGATTTGAACAAGCTGCGTCCATGAAATAATCATGTAGCTGTTTGATTCAACAAAAAACTGCTCAGTCCAACAAAAATATTTCAAGCATAAATAATTTGTTATCATTTTCGGAATCTTATTCTTAACTTATTTCCTGTATGAATTTACGGTTTCATGGAAATGCCCATGTTGAACTATTTTATTTTATTCAATTTTAATTTCTCATTTTGTCTTATTTGCTGTATGAACTCACCCTATATCATGAAACAGCAAAATAGCAATCAGGGGTAGCAACATTCATTATGTTAACATTGTTCCAAGCATGTAATTACTCTGATTTGGTTGTTTCTCTCATTCGCTGAAACTGACCACAATATTCGCAGCATAATTCACAACGACCGTATATTATCAGAGGGTAGGTGAAAGAGGTCATGCAGATATACATATTGTCTGGGTCAGAGGTATTATTATTAGGTCTCTTTGTTTACGTCAACAGAGTTCGATATTTTAGTTCCGAACGACCATTTGGCATTTGATTTGGAAACATATGTTCGCCAAATACCTTTATATTGCCAATAGGAGCATTTCGGTAGGCTACTACGTCTCCATTTTTCAAAATTTCACGATTTCCACCACAGATTCGTTCATTATTTTAGGACACCGAATTAGTCCATGTGAATTTTTTCTGATTTTCAAAAAGCCAAACAACATTTTCATTTTCCCACCTGAGACTTCGGTACGATATAGTCACCAAACCATCTTCGGACGGCCGGAGGTGTCAGAAAACGGCGGAAATCCAAGCGAATCATCGCTTTTCCAATAGAAAATGACACGTTGAATCGAATGAGACCATGATCAGCCCGATAGGACAGATAGTTTTCGAGATATCGACGCTCAAAGTCAGCTGTCCGCTTTTATTGCCAATAGGAGCACTCCAGTAAGCCACTACGTCCCCATTTTCCAAAATTTCCTGATTTCCACCACAGATTCGTTCATTACGACATCGAATTAGTCTATGTGAATTTCTGTAGATTTTCAATAGGTCGAATAAAAATTTTCATTTTCCCACCTGAGACTCCAGTACGATATAGTCACCAATAAACCATCTTCGGACGGCCGAAAGTGCCAGAAAACGGCGGAAATCCAAGCGAATCATCGCTTTTCCAATAAGAAATAACGAGTTGAATCGAATTTGACCATAATCAGCCCGTAAGGACGGATAGTTTTCGAGATATCGACGCTCAAAGTCATCTTTCCGCTTTTATTGCCAATAGGAGCACTCCAGTAGGCTACTACGTCTCCACTTTCCAGAATTTCTCAATTTGCATCACAGAGTCGTTCATAACGACATCGAATTAGTCTATGTGAATTTTTTCAGATTTTTGATAGGCCAAATGAAAATTTTCATTTCCCCACCTGAGACTTCAGTACGATATAGTCACCGAGCCATCTTCGGACGGCCGAAAGTGCCAGGAAACGGCGGAAATCCACGCGAATCATTGCTTTTTCAATAGAAAATGACACGCTGAATCGAATGAGATCACGATCAGCCCGATAGGACACATAGTTTTTGAGATATCGACGCTCAAAGTCAGCTTTCCGCTTTTATTGCCAATAGGAGCACTCCGGTTGACTACTTCGTCTCCATTTCCCAAAATTTCCGGATTTCCACCACAGATTCTTTCATCACAACATCGAATTAGTCTATGTGAATTATTTCAGATTCGTAATAGGCCAAATAAAAATTTTCATTTCCCCACCTGAGACTTCAGTACGATAAAGTCACCGAACCATCTTCGGACGGTCGAAAGTGCCAGAAAACGGCAGAAATTCACGCGAGTTATCGCTATCCCAGTAGAAAATGACACGCTGAATCGAATGAGATCATGATCAGCTTGATAGGATACATATAGCTTCTAAGATATCGGCAATCAAAGTCAGCTCTTCGCTTTTATTGTCAATAGGAGCACTCCGGTAGACTTCATTTTCCAAAATTCCCCGATTTCCCCTACAGATTCGTTCACTACGACATCGAATTAGTCTATGTAATTTTTTTCAGATTCTTTATGAGCCAAATAAAAATTTTCAATTCCCCACCTGAGACTTCAGTACGATATAGTCACCGAGCCATCTTCGGACAGCCGAAAGTGCCAGAAAACGGCGGAAATCCACGCATATTATTGCTTTTCCAGTAGAAAATGACACGCTGAATCGAATGAGACCATGATCAGCTCGATAGGACAGATAGTTTTCGAGATATCGGCGCTCAAAGTCAGCTCTTTGCTTTTATTGCCAATAGGAGCACTCCGGTAGGCTACTCTAAGTCTCCATTTTCCAAAATTTCCCGATATCCACCACAGATTCGTTCATAACGATTTTCAATAAGCCAAATAAAGATTTTTATTTTCCCACCTATTGTGTATGATTTCAGGACGTTTCGAAATAAACTTTCATAGGACCGTATAGGTCGTCATATGATTGAAACGATTTCAAGGCGTTATGAAAAAACCTTTTTCTACGGCTATAACACAAAATTGCTCATGTTTTACTGTGTTCGAAATATAAATAATGGTAACTAATTCGGGGAAATATTTTCTATACATACCTACGATTTCCATTTTCATTACCGCAGTTTGCGAAGGAAATGTGAATAATGTAATATTTCTGGTGTACAAGAGTAAAAAAATATCTTACTCCCATTTTCATCGATTCGATAATTTGGAAATCTAATCTACAGGGTGAAACAATAGTGTGTTCATTTTCGTTATTTATAGCCAAACAGAGATATACATATCGGAAGAATTCGAATTAATACAACAGTTATAAGGTTCCAATCCAAGATATAGGCTGATGATGAGTATTTTCAAATGGGACACCCTGTATAGTATTGCATTTTTAGATTCTCCATAAAGAGCTGATTTCATCAATACATCAGACTTGGGGTCTAGCGGCAATGATTACAGAGATATAGGATGTTCAAAATCGAGATTTTTTTTCAAATTTAGGATTTTTTTTGTCGAAAATATTCATTTTTGTCGACACGGCGGCCCCCATATGTCTCTATCTTAACTTTCCTATTAAATCAGTAAAGGCACCTATCCTACGATATCACCAGAATATTTTCATCAAATCATTGATATCCGATAGGTATCCACCTACTCAATTTGAACAAAAACTATAAAAATTGGGGTAGATAAATTTTCGGTGACTGACCGATCAAATCATCAAATGCCTACGCTACGCCCATGACCTATGAGACATCGTCTTCATCCAGTGGTCCCCCACATTTTTCCACCCATTGAAAAGTACTGAATTATTTTTAAGTGTACAGTACATACAATGATGTGGTCCCGAAGGTAAATAAGGATATTACGCCAGGATCGATCCATCAAGGCAGCATACAAAGCGTAAATAATTCAATGCACCCAGGCAACTTGGCAACTATGAACTATGAACTATGTCAACGTCAAACAGTCCAACTCAATGGACTAGTCTCGTTACGAAATACGTAAGTTTGGTGACCGCTGGAACGCTCTCTACTCTACCGACCGATCGGCGCACGCGCTCATCCAGTCACCTTGTCAACGACGTCACTGAAAGCCGTGGCTAGCTACGACACACGTTCGACTCCCTCTACGCAAGATTCCTAGGGCGACACCGTCGGCGTACGTCCTAGCTTGACCGACGTGTTCACGTTCAGTATCCCAGCCATCTTGTAGAAATCTGAAAGTATGCTTTTTCGAGGTGTGTGTCGATTTTAGAGGATTTCAAAGTGGCCTAGGATTATTTTATGGGTGAGTTTTCAACTTTGTCAACTGTAGTGATTCATCGATAGTGAACCGAGCTTGGAAACGAGTGATAACGGGTTATATATCAGTCGGAAAGTGTGCCCCTGTCATAGCTTTCACTTGGTCCGTAAATACGGGAAAATCAGTTTTATTCTTAAAATTAGCTTTAGTGGAGCTCCGGGCTCGCATACGGATCGTCACCGGGTTGTTTTTAAGTGAAATTGTTGAAGAATAAAACAATCGGAGACGTGCAAAGTTTAGAGGTCACCATTGCGAGCACTATTGGCCAAAGAAACGACGGTCTTATTAGGTGGACCTTTGACTTATCAGTAAAGAAATAGTTGTAATTTTTGCTAATACTGATTTATTGTTGCAAAATACCGATACCGTCTAGTTCTTACCAGGTGCGGCTTGAATACCGGATAAATACCTACTCGGGAGCTGTTATTGAAATAAGATTGAAGGTATATTCGTGAAGACAGGTTCTCCAGTTCTTCGGTGTAGGTACCTAGCAAATGACTCATCCGCATCGATACAAGACACTGATGAGAGGTCAATAATACTCAATACCGAGCTCAATACTTCAGTACAATTGATGATATCTACTCTATAGCCAATTTCGGTTTGATACTGATCATTTATTCATAAATGGGAGCGATTCCCATTGTCCTTGAGCCGAGCCATTGTCTTTTTCGCCAAAGAAAACACCGAAAGTTTGTTTTGATCATAATATTTTGATTGATCCTGCTTGCTGCTCATTATCAGCACTTGGTTTTCTGTCACAATATTATTATTGCACCGCTACGTGTGATAATCTAGCAAGATTAGGTAGTTACTCAAGGAAGTGGATATCCAGACCATTGTGTTTGCGGTTGTAGAATTATTTCAACATAATTATATCTACTGAAACTAAAATAAAATGAAAATAGATAGAGGTTATGCACCTCACGAATTCAGCTCAGTTTAGAATCCTACCAAAAGATCAGGTAGGAAACTATGATGGATTTATGAGGATCTAATAATTTCAATAGGTAATGATTGAATGAATTTTCAATTGAAAACCAATATGGCTCACGAGGTGGTTCACTACTTTGTTTAAATATACCAATATATCATGAGCATAGCCCTGCCCAAATCCAGAATACAATAACAGAATCACGAAATCTATATTAGGGTTTCAACTCGGGTTCCAACTACCTTCTTCCGATTTCATATGACAAAATCCCTTCAACGACCTCTCAAATGATTTATTCTGGACGGATTAATTGAGTATTTTAGTCACTTAACCTTACTAGCAAAAGCATTCAAGTTGTAGATGAATTCATACAAATGAAAGATCGATTTTTCAGAGAAATATTTCTGATTCTTATAATGGGGTTCATTTTTCAAATGGAATTTGCCCTGATACAGATATTTACCTACCTGTCTCTCGAATTTATATATCTCAATACTAATTAATAATGTCGTACCCACGATTTAAGCAGATATTTGTAGGTAGGTAAGTATCTGACCTTTCACAATACGGTAAACCCACATTGTAATCTATTGGAAATGTCAATGTGCTCTGTATTTTATCCCAGATTTTATCTCCAAATCACTTATTCATTTGCAATTCAAGATGAAAATGTGTGTGTTATTGTAAATCCGAGTGTAAATCTATGAAGATATTGAAAGTTAACATGAGGTAGGTAGGTAGATGAGAATTATTTTGCTGATTTTTTATTTGTCCATTAACTTTTCTCTAGCAGTTCTATTGAAAGATCGCTATAGCTTGTTAGAAGGCAATTAGTTTGGACTCTGCAAACTAATTTAGTGATTCAGCAACAAAAGCTGCTTTAAGAAGGAAGAGAGACATCATAACAATGAGTAATTATGATTGATATGTGCTACTTCTGATGAATTTTTAAATTCCACAACATCCTACCTCATCTCTCAATCTTTCGTTATACCTAGCTAATTTTCTTTTTCACAAATTAGAAGTGTTGAAAATTGAGTTTTCTATTTGAATTGCTCTAGAAGTTGCTTCATAATATCGCTGCTTTTCACGTATAGTTCAGAACAGACGGTGACCCAAATAAAATTTATTTTTAAGCAGAAACTGCATTATACATATAACTATTTTTATACAAAAGTCCAAGAGAAACTAACAAACTAAAAAAAAAACGATAAGCTCGTTTTTGAAAACATTCAGTCCCAAATATTTTCTACTTGAATATTTTTTTCTGTTACGAATCAAGATAATTCAAATGCTTGAATATGAATATCTATATAGAAACACCCTGTACCTGCGTGACCTTCACGGTAATAACTTGAATTGTATGCTTCATCGCTTATGAAAATAATAGATCGACTAACTTTACACTTTAGGTAAGTGACTAATTCCAAAAGATTTGTCATTATTCGTTTTCTTATATACCGATAAAATTATGAACAAAACCATTGAATAATCAGTGCGAGTCCATGCAACTTTGTTTACAATTATTCATGAAGAAATACACTACTTATCTGTTTGTTCTGTTTCCACTTCCCATCCTGTTTCACCAAGATTGTACCCATAAGATGTTTTTATCGGAAAAGTCTTTGTTATGTACATAATCTCATTTGTCAATAAAAAAGTTCTTTGAGAACAAAGAAGTATTTTTTCTAAGGCTATAACACAAAATTGGTCTTGTTTTACTGTGTTCGATAAATCGATGAGGTACTGTGTATGTCATCTAGTTTATTTCCACATCTGATATCACAATGGCTTCATTCTGTTATTACTTCACAAAATCTCATTACCTATGAAATGTCAAATTTCAAGCTCTGTCTGATAGATGAGAATTAGATCAGCCGAATAAATAAAAAAAATTCGCTGTTATCTGTTACAGCCGTAGAAAAATTATAGTGTATATACCTCGAATGGAATGTTAACTTCATTCTCGTGGGAAATGACTATCATTCCGTGCTCGTTGAACAATATACTATTTTATTTTTCAATTTATGCCCAGAAGTGATTTTCGAGAGAAGTTAATGATAATGAGTGCAAATCCAGGTATATGGTCGAGTATATAGTATATGACACATAATTCTCATTGACAGTGACATTGAAAATCAATTGATTCGGCCGAGTTAGGTAGGTTAGGTTAGGTAGTTTTGAAAAAGTAGTCTCCTTCCTTATGCAGAAAAGAATATTTTCCTTCCTTATACAGGGTGTTTCAGATTTAAATGTACATACGATACCTGTAGATAGGGGTCACTGTGATGGTTCCAAATCACCCCCTTTGATGTGTCTACCGTTTTTTATAACTGAGATACAGGACGATATCTTGATTTTGGCAAAATCATCATCTGGTCATAGTTTTTGAACCACTTTGTATAATCTATCCATACTTGGTAGAACTACTTCACTTAAATGAAAATCGGGATCAGAATCCAGGTCCGTCTTGAGAAAAAACACAAAACTTCGTTTATATCAAAAACAACACTCTGTATGGCAAAATTTTTTAGATCTGTTTCAATATTTCGAAAGAGCAGGGAAAAATGAATGAAGTGACCTACTGTTTACGATCGCGCATCCGATTTAACAGATGTTTTATTATTATTCCAATTATTTCACAAAATAATAACGTCCTTCGAAGTTCGACATCATTGGGGTGAAATAGATAAATCGGTTTTTGAGGGCTTGTTTTATTCTTCCACTGTTGATTCATGAGCTGCGGTAAATCTATCAATAGTTCACCTAATTTGTTTTTAATGACGATCAACTTTTCAAGACAATTATTTTTTTGTATCAAAATTGGATTTTGAAAAACGGTTCAATAAAAATTCCTCGAAATGGGGTGAATATTTCAAAACATAATAATAAACCATCTGTCAAATTGGATGCGCGCTTGTTATAAGTAGGTCACTTCATTAATTTTTCCTGCTCTTTCCGACTATCAATTTTGCCATACAGAGTGTTGTTTTTGAGATAAACAAGTTTTCTGTTTTTCCTCAAGACGGACCTGGATTCTGATCTCAATTTTTATTTAGTTTTGATGTGTAATATAAGTGAAATATTTCTACCAAGTATGAATAGATTATACAACGTGGTTAAAAAATTATGACCAGATGAAGATTTTGCCAAAATCAAGATAACGTCCTGTATCTCAGTTATAAAAAACGGTAAACAAATCAATGGGGGTGATTTGAAACCGTCAAAGTGTCCTCTATCTGCCAATATCGTATGTACATTTAAGTCTGAAACACCCTGTACTATTACGTCGAAATTCGGGTAGATCGAAAATTTGAGTCGATCGAAATTAGGGTGAATAGAATTTGGGGCGAATAGAAAATTGGGCGAATCGAAAATTGGGCAAATCTAAATATGTACCATACATACATATTTTGTGTATCAAAAAATTTAAATATTCAATAATGATAAGCCCAGAATGATTCTTCATTCAGATTTGGCAACAACGCATCGAAGATTTAGATGAAATCGAAAATTGGACCGAACGCAACCTACCTTCCCCTGTGAGGCTGTTATTTATCTTGTTTTTTTTTTGCTATCAAAAATAAAAGAGTTATAGTGGGTGGTACTTCAACGTGTCACCCGGTATGTAATTAGACTGTGATTTGGTTCGGATACGCCAAATAACTGTTCAATCATATTATATTCAAGGTGTCTTTCACTGCGAGAGTCATTGACTCATATTTTGTAATTCTTGGGCAGTAGACGGTTATTATTTATAATTAGTCGACTGAGCTAGATAATCATTATCGATAGTAGGTATTTTGTTCATTGCACGTTGCAAGCAAAGAGGGCTTGTCAATGCTTAGCAATATTGTCATTGTTGTACAAACATACAGGGTGCGATTTCAATAAGCAACACCCTCCTAATTGGGTATCCGATTTAAAAAAAAATCAAATATTCAGATTCTCAAGGCCTACTACTATTTGTTGAAGGGATCATAATTTCAAAATAGACTATTAGACAATTTTTGAAAAATTGGGTAGCCTATTCCGAGGCCTGTTTGATTGAAGCATATAGCTTTAACGTCTTGAGAGAGCATGATACATTAAAATTTGGAATCGGATCGAATTTTCCCCTCGGGTATCCCTCTGCGGCGCCACTGAAAGTATTATTCCAAATCTAAATACACTAGAAGAAGCTCCATGTTACTATATCAACAATACCACCAAGTTCCAAGTTTGAATCAACAAAATACTGTAGTAATTAATAAAAATAAGTTTTTTATAAAAAACTGATACCCTATACAGGGTGTTATTCAAGTACGTGGCCAAACTTGAAGGGGTGATTCTTTGAGTGATTCTAAGACGAAAAGTTCATATAAACATAGGTCCGGTAATGCTTCGTTTTCAAGATACAGGGTGTCAAAATGTTTAAAAGAAATCGTTTTTTTCGTAAATATCTCAATAACCCTTCAACCGATTTTATTGAAATTTGGCTGTGTTATTCAAGGTCGTAAAGGGCTGATTTAACCCTAACTATATCAAAATTATCATGTCCAGTGACGTCCCGGAAGGCACTGTAACCAATATTTTTGACAGAAAAAATGTGCGCCACTGATTTTTTTGCAATTTTTGTATTTGTTTCACATTGAGCAACTAAAATTACAACTTTTTTATCTCTAGAATTTTTTTCGTATCTTGCTTTGTTTTGAGAAAAAACATAAAAATCACCTCATTGCACATCCCTGTGACAACACAATAAAACATTTCAACTACTAAACCATCAAAAACTGGGGTCTTACTAATATTTTTTCATATCAATACTCTATTCTAGTCTTGGAATTTTCTATCAAAATTAATGCAATGAAAAAACAAAGAATATGTATGAATGAATTGCAGCACTTGCCTTCGGCTCTTGGCTTCGGCTCGTCACAGGGATGTGCAATGAAGTGATTTTTATGTTTTTTCTCAAAAACAAAGCAAGATACGAAAAAAATTCTTGATATGAAAAAGTTGTAATTTTAGTTGCTCAATGTGAAACAAATACAAAAATTGCAAAAAAATCAGTGGCGCACATTTTTTCTGTCAAAAATATTGGTTACAGTGCCTTCCGGGACGTCACTGGACATGATAATTTTGATATAGTTAGGGTTAAATCAGCCCTTTACGACCTTGAATAACACAGCCGAATTTCAATAAAATCGGTTGAAGGGTTATTGAGATATTTACGAAAAAAACGATTTCTTTTAAACATTTTGACACCCTTTATCTTGAAAACGAAGCATTACCGGACCTATGTTTATATGAACTTCTCCTCTTAGAATCACTCAAAGAATCACCCCTTCAAGTTTGGCCACGTACTTAAATAACACCCTGTATTTTAAAAAAAAGGAAGCAAGTTAGAACAAATGTCAGTATATACTTTTTTTCATAAAATATGTCAAGAAATCACATTCTGATTTTTTTCGTACTTAATCCCACCGATTGTCCTCAAGAAATGTGCTCCCGAACTAACACCTGTTCTCTGCAAGTTGTTCAAGTACTCTTACAAATTGGGGATATTCGCGTGCAACTGGAAAATTGCAAGAATACAACCAGATCTTAAAAAAGGCAAAAAGATCCTACCTAGCAACTGGTATTATCAACGAGAGGCCATATGGCTTCCGTCATCAGAGATCAACTGGTGACCTGCTCGTTTACGTCTCACATATATGGCAATCTATTGAAAAATATGGTGAAACCTTAGCCGTGGCACTTGATATCTCCAAGGCATTCGATCGAGTCTGGCACCACGGACTCCTCGCCAAGCTTCCATCTTTGGCTTGCCTCCCCAGCTATGTTCTCTGCTAGCTAGATTTCTCTCAAACAGGTCTCTCCATGTAGTGGTCGACGGAGTTTCATCTGACTCTCTTATCATAAATGCTGGTGTTCCGCAAGGATCAATTCTAGCACCAACACTATTTTTCTACTCCATATCAACGATTTGTTGGAGGCAACTTCATGTCCAGTACACAGCTTCGCGGATGATAGTACCCTCCATACCTCTCTTCTAGGTCTCCAATACCAGCCAGGCAAATCAGAAACGAACGAGGGAGAAATGTTGACAACATAAATATGGACTTGGCAACAACTCTCGAATGGGGATTCAATAACTTGGTAGATTTCAACGCAAACAAAACAAGCATGCCTTTTCTCTGGAAAAGCCGATCTTATAGTGCCCAACATAAGCTTGTCAGGAATAACCATACCTTTGAAGACAAGCATTTCGATGCTTGGTATTATTATCAGCAATAACCTTTCTTGAGAAAATCACGTGAGATAAATTGCTAAAAGTGCATCCCAAAAACTTGGTTTTCTGTTTCGGGCCAGGAGGTATTTCACTTCCAGTCAGCTGCTTATGATCTATAAGGCACAGATTCGACCTGTCCTGGAATACTATACCCATATTTGGAGTGCAGCACCCAAACATATCCTGAAACTGTTGGATTCGTCACCTGGGTGATGCCTAGCTCTCGAACTCACTCACTTTTCTGGAACACCGTAGAAAAGTTGGCGATCTAGCTCCATTTTATAGATATTTTCATGGACGATGCTCTTCTGAAATATCAACAATTGTTCCTCCCTTGGCAGTCCCCACGAGATTAACCCGTCTAGTTGAGGCTTTCCACCCCTTCGTGGTTACTTTGGAGACCTGCAGAACATCTCTTTCCAAAGACTCGTTCATCCAACGAACAGCGAGGCTCTGGAACACATTGCCAAGGGAGGTGTTCCCCGAGGCATATAACCTCCAAACATTTGAGAAGAACACCAATTCCTACCTTATTTACCTTGGTTCTCACGATGTTCTCTGAACATTACAAGATATTCCTTTCCGTCAGAACCAGAACATGAAAAAAATCATACACACCCTATATACCGTGAATTATACGTGTATACAGGGTGTTTCCTTACCTCTCTGATAAAAGCAGAGGATAAAATCTTGAACCACTGTACCACTAAACTACTTATTATTATTGATTTAAATTCATATTATTCCAATCACGACCCTGCGGCCTCAGATACCACGATACGTGAATTTGATAGAGGGGAAGCAGTTATTCAATTCTGGGATAAAGTTATCTATATCTGTGGTTTTTGTATCAAAAATAGCAAAAATATGAAACACAATCATAACACACATATTACTAACCTCAAATTAGTTAAGCAAGTTAATAACATTAGAAAATTAGGCGCATTTGAAAGCTTAGAGATATTTGAGAATAGTAATAGAGTAATGAATAAGGATAATGGATCTATTCCATATAGCCCTCTATATAGTTTAGCAATATGAAAATCAAGATTAACATGTGAACTCAACCATGACAAACATTAACTTGACGGTTAGTATTTTTCACAGTGGGGTGAACATATACCTAGTATATAAGCAGCACACTAGAATAGGATATTTGGTTTTAATCTTCTCCTGACGATGCTAACATAGTTAGCGAAACACGTGTCGAGGCCTTTTAAAAAATCGGTTTGGTTAGTGGTAAAACAGTGTAGTGTATTATTATTACAGTGCAGACCCTATAATCCGAACGTTCAATAATCCGAATTCTTCAGTAGTCCGAACAAGCATTTTTAATACATTGAGTACTCTATAATCCGAATTTCATAGTACTCGATAATCCGAACCTATATACCTTTAGGCCTATTTATTTCCTATAGAAATTGTGAGTGAAATGTTCAGGGATTCCCCTAATTGTTCTTTTGTTGGTATCTGGGATTCACATAACGCAAGGAAGAAAATAATATTCCGTTAAATGATATTCTTGTACTTCAAAGATTGAAAGAAATGGCCTTTATAAATAATCAAAGATGTGTTAAGCAAACAAAAATTACAAATACTTTAGAAACTAGTATTATATTCTTACTTTTATGCATATTTTAGTGTTACTTTTTCGTACTTATGTTTTTCTTGCAATTCGTAATAAAAAAATTAAAAAAAAAACTGCTTCGGTAATCCGAATTTTTTGGTAATCCGAATCGCCTTGGTTTTTATTAGTTCGAATTATCGAGTCTGCACTGTATTATCATTTCAGGTAATGTGACCTTTTGGCAGCGCTAGCGCCCCACCCCCGCCCCCCACTCCAGCGCCGGGCTGCCCCGCCCCCCGCCCCGCCCACAGCAACATGTCGTCGGCGATGCGCTCCACGCTGCAGACCGTGCCCGAGAGCCTCGAGGTGACGAAGGCGCCGGCGCAGACCGCCTCCGAGGTCGTCGCCGCCCCGCCCCTGGCCGTCCAGCCGGTGGCCGTCCCCCACGCCGTCCCCGCCTCCAAGACGCCCGTCAAGGGGGCAGCCACGGGGGCGGACACGGGCGGTGGCGGAGGAGGCGGCAACAAGGCGTCCAGGTCGTACAACTATCACGGCTCGTCGGCGGCCAATAAGGTGAGTGTTCGTTTTTGACAAGGGGCGGCTTTGGTGGCGGTAGGGGGAAGCTACAGGTGCGCCAACAGGTGGTTGTAAAGTGTTGATGGTCTTGGAGCGTTTTTCGATCGATTCCATCGGTTCGGCTGTGTTTGGGGTCAGAATTGACCCCTTTTCACTGGCATTGGGGTCAGAATTGATCCCAAGTCGGTGACGTTGGGGTCAGAATTGATCCCAAGTCGGTGACGTTGGGGTCAGAATTGATCCCAAGTCGGTGACGTTGGGGTCAAGATTGGTCCCAAAGTATCGAGAATCCTTGGATATTTCTGTGACGTCAAATGCTTACTATTTTCTTAGGGGGGAGCTACAGGTGAGTCTACAGGTGGTTTTAGAGTTTGAGTGGCCTGGAATCATCCGATGTCCCAATGGGGACGTTATTTGATCCATTCTTTCGGTTTGGTGATGTTCGGGTCAAGATTGATCCCAAAGTATAGAGAATCATTGGAGATCTCTTGGGATAACGCCTTGTATGGTCTGGGAGCGTTATTTGATCATCTTATCGGTTTGGCTGTTTGGATAAGAATTGACCTCAACTCGGTCACTTTGGGGTCAGAGTTGGCCCCAAAGTATCGAGAATCTTTGGAGAACGTACAATCATAACAACGTATTTATTGTTGAAATGAACAATCTGAGCACTCGTTTCGAGATTGAAACAAATTTAACTACATGGGATCTAAATCGATCCCATCGAGTATTCATCTGAAAAAAATATTTGTTGTTTGTTTTTATGTTAAACGTGTGAAGTAAATATAATTATATATATGATTCGTTGTACATAATGATTTCATGTTATTGTTATATGCTGCAAAAGAAGCAGTGAAAGGATTATTTGAATTTTGAAACTGACAATTGAAAATTAAATATTTGGCGGCGGCGGAAATAACGTGTTTCTTTGGCAATTCAAACTTTGCAATTATCAATTATTGTTCCTACAATTAATTCGCATAGGGGCCATTTTTGTTGAAAAGGATGTTGGTTGGGACTTTAATTTGTATCTTTTTGTTATGTCGGCAAATCAATGTAGACATTGAATAGAAAATTGTAGCAGCTATAAACATTTTTTGTCCACTTTTGTGTGTTGTCTTACTTTTTGCTTGTCTCTAGCTGACTGTGAGTTTTTCTTGGTAAACAAGGTGAAATTCGTCAGTGAATAAAAAAACAATTTATATAAATATGCAGCACTTTTTTCATAGTCATATTTTGGTGACTAATGTCATGTAATTTTCTTTGTTTTATTATACTCTATTATACCAGCTATCAAACAACTTATAAATGAGCATACCGGGTGACACAGGGTATCGGGCCACCCCTGTAACTTCTGCATTCGTCAACGGATTTTCCTGAAATTTGGTACAGTTATATAAGCAATTATTTCGGATTTGATCACATTACAATCCAATATGGCGGACTTCTGGAATTTCTGGAAATGCCAGCAACTTTGTTTTTTCAAATGAAACACCCTGTATATTTTTACATATTCAAGTTCAACAGGTCGAAACAAGTGCAATCTTTATTTCCAATGTCAATTTTTCGAAAAAATTTAAATTAAAATTGTTTTTTCATTTTACCTCGTGGATAAATGAGATGTGGTCAAGACTATTCACAATGAGTCACACATAACAGAAGAACATATTTTTTTCTGAAAAATTTTTATTTGTGTCACTTATCCAGGAATCAATTCAGCCACATCACTTTTTGATCAAAAATAATTTTTTTTCAAATGGAACCCCTATGGGCCACCTACCCGTCTCTCTAGAACATACATTAAGGAACAAAGTGACATATCATTTTTGTTTTTCGGTGCAGTAACAAATTGTATACATCATATACATTCAAAAATCAACAACTAGTTTATGAATTTCCTTGCAGTTAGAATAATTTTTCAACTAGGTAGGCTGTGGAATAAATGACATTTGACATCAAGATTGCACTTGTTTTGACCTGTTGAACTTGAATATGTAAAAATATACAGGGTGTTCATTTGAAAAAACAAAATTGCTGGCATTTCCAGAAAAACCGGAAGTCCGCCATATTGGATTTTAATGTGATCAAATCCGAAATAGTTGCTTATATAACTGTACCGAATTTCAGAAAAATCTGTTGACGAATGCAGAAGTTACAGGGGTGGCCCGATAACCTGTGTCACCCGGTATAGATAGCATAATTTATGAAATTTAGATAACCGACACAGCAACTCGCTGTTTATCTGGTTGCATATCCTCATCATTGGATACTACGATATGAATGAAAGTTGCATCCTTGAAAACCTGCCAAACGAAATAAATGATTCATTATAGTGTTGGGAAATTCCTCTTTGTTAGGTCATAGATTAAAATTCTAGTTGATTGAAGAATTCAAGAAAAATATAATATAACTAATATTCCCAGGTACCTACCTACTTATTAATGATTCATATATAGGGTGCTTTACGTATTTCACACATTAGAAGTTTTCCAATTTGCAGTTGAATTAAAAACTTCAAAAATTGGTATGCTGCTGAAATCAATTATTTTCAATCAACCTAAGGTATTATTAGTCCTCAAGCTATAAAGGGTGTGCCAAAAGTCTTATTTTAAATGAAAACCTACAAGCTCCTATTTAGTTTCAACCAAATCTTGCAAGCTAAATATGACACACTTCTAATCGTCCGATTGATTTGAAATTTAGCAGGTGTACATAATTCTGGTGACAATGTATCATGGAATTCAAGATGGCGGCTCCAATATGGCGGACGTGTTCATTAATTATGATCCGATTCTATTCAAAATTTGTATCTGGGGTTTTCGGGGTGGGAGATTATGATTATTTCGTCATAACTGGTTAATTCAAGATGGCGGATCCAATATGGCGAACGGCTTTTGTAATTATGATCCGTTTCAATTCAAAATTGGTAACTGGGGGTTTTCTGGTTCGGATATTATTATTATTTTTTATTATCAAAATTGAGAAATTCAAGATGGCGGCTTCAGAATGAGTTTTATGATTCCAATGCAAACAAAACACAAGCATGCCTTTTCTCTAGAGAAGCCGATCTCACTGTGCCTAACATAAGCTTGTCAGGAGTAACCATACCTTTGAAGACATCCATTTTGATGCTTGGTATTAGTATGAGCAATAACCTTTCTTGAGAAAATCACATGAGATCAATTGCTAAAAGTGCATCCCAAAAACTTGGTTTTCTGTTTCGGGCCAGGAGCTATTTCACTTCCAGTCAGTTGCTTATGATATATAAGGCACAGATCCGACCTGTCCTGGAATACTGTTCCCATATTTGGAGTGCAGCACCAAAACATACCCAGAAACTGTTGGATTGTGTCCAAAAAAGGGCAATTCGTCTCGTGGATGATGCCTTGCTCACAAACTCACTCACTTCCCTGGAAAACAGTAGAAAAGTTGGCGATCTGGCTCTATTTTTTAGATATTTTCATGGACGATGCTCTTCTGAAATATCAGCAATTGTTCCTCCCTTGGCAGTCCCCGCGAGATTAACCCGTCGAGTTGAGGCTTCGCACCCCTTCGTGGTCACTTTGGAGACCTGCAGAACATCTCTTTCCAAAGACTCGTTCATCCAACGAACAGCGAGGCTTTGGAACAGATTGCCAAGGGAGGTGTTCCCCGAGGCATATAACCTCCAGAAATTCAAGAATAACCAAGTCCTACCTTATTTCCCTTGGTTCTCACGATGTTCTCTGAACATTACAGGATATCCCTTTTCGTGGGAACCAGAACATGAAAGAATATAAGGTCGGATTATATTCAACATTTGCATTCGAATTCTCATGACATTATATGACAGAAAATTCAAATGGAAATGATTGATTATAACATCAAACTGAATTTCATCAAACTGTAAGTTGGAAAACTTCTCATTTGTGGCCTACGTTAATCACCCTGTAAAATTTTGAATAAAAATAATAATAATATCGAAAATGGTCAAGGTATTTGAAGAAAAATATAAGAAGAAGGAAATGGTACATGAAATGATTTCGTATTGACTTCCAGCTTCCAGATATTTAACGTTTTTTGAGGTTGCATTTCGACCATAATTTCTCTTTTATGATCATATACGTAGATGGCAAAAAAGTGATCTCGTATTCGGTTTCTCTACATATGAATCGCAAGAGTTGAATGAAAGCATGAAAGTAAGCGTTTATATTGGTTTTACTTTCTACATATTACCCGACAGGTTTTGGGTATTAAAAAAAACGTGATTGTCACTTTAATGATTCATGGTATGATAGAACTTGTTACTGGTGATGTTTGTCGATATTGATTTAGATATCTGATATATACAGATTGTCCTGACTATGACATAACAAGGTATACAATTTTTGCTTGTAAATTTTCTACTTCGACTGATGACTAGTTTATTTCCTGATCTATCTGCAACGAAAAATTACTATGCTAAACAAAATTGGCCAGCCATGCCAACTTTCTAAGAAAGTGAAAGGGATGTTTGAACGATATCTAATGATTAGCAATCAAATCAAATTTAGCATTTTTCATTATCGTATCATTTTCATGAATAATTGAACACTTCCCTGTATGTAAGATGGAATTTTTTCTGATTGTTTCCGAAATTAGAGTTGAGTGATGAGGTGTTGAATATGATACCACTTCAGATACAATATGGCGGCTGACATAAAATTGGTAAAAATTATGTTTGCAAAAACATTTTTGTTTAAATTGACCATGAATATAATTTTGAAAATGCTTTTGGGTAGAATTGTCATGTAGGCCGAATTCGGTTTGGGAGTCGCACTATACAGTGTGTCTCACCTCTGATGGATTCACCCTTGTATACAGTGTCTTTCAAAAATCCGGGAACACTCTTATTTCAGAAACGGAGAAAATTCATGACGTTGTGTACAGGATGATTTTTGATGATTCCCAATTCAAAGGCAATGTTGCCAAATGAACGATTTTTCAGATATTGACACTTGACAGTAACACATTTTTTTCCAATGGAACGCGGTATATATTTTCATTGCAATAAATTGAGCGCACTTTCATCACTTATGTCTCCAAATATCAGATTATAAATTGATGTGGTTTTCGAAACATGACAACATGACATGAGGTTTCAATGTTGCCAAATAAACAGTTTTTCAGATATTGAGGGTCCAATTATAAATTAATCTGGTTTTTTGAATAAGACATCTGATAAACCGTTGATTTGGCAACATTGCCATTATCACCATCAAGAAGCATCTGGTATAAAATGTCATAAATTTTCTCTGAGCTCTTCTGAACATATTGGACCGTTCGCAGACATTTCAACCAAAATGCCATGGTGCCATATTTCGAAAACCACATTGATTTAAATCCTGATATTTGGAGAAATAAGTAAGGAGGAAGCGCTGAATTGATTGCAATGAAAATAATTAATGTCTTCCATTTGAAAAATTTAGGTACCCTCATTATCTGAAAAACTGTTGATTTGGCAACATTGCCAATATCACTATTGAATTGGGCATCATTAAAAACCTTCCTTTATAAAATTTTATGAATTTTCTTCAGGTTGTTTCAGGAATCTGAGACCGTACCCAGACTTTTGTAAGACACTGTATATTCCCTAATTATAGAGGTACAGGGTGATTGTTTATATTTTAATCAATAGCTATCTCAGTAAATATTGGTCTTACGAAAAAGTTCAAGAAAAAGTTCAAATCGGCAAAAGTGAATTATTTTTTAATGGCATTTAGAATCTGGTACTAGAAAATGTAAAGCTGCATCGTAAACCTGAAAATTGTATACGGGGTGTATCTAAATAACCACCACTGGTTTTTCTGAGTTTCATATTTTTATCAGATTAAACTATTGAAATAACAACTTTTTTATCCTGTGTGTGATTTTTGTATCTAGCTTAGCTTTTGAGGAAACAATGAAAATTCGATTTGACTCCAAATTTTAATGTAGGCGTGGTTTCAAAACTTCCAATGAGATTACTCAATTACCCCAATTAGTATCATTTTGAAATTTTTAGGCTTTCTCAGTCTCTAACGATACTGAATTTTGGCACCATGAAAGCTTATACAGGGGGGTTATAAATAAAAAACAATTAATACTTCCAACTTCAACATCCTGTATCTCAAAAACGGAGTAAGTGATGACACATGTTTATGTAAACTTTATTAGCTAGAATATCACAAAGAATCACTCCTTAAATTTTTTCGGTGTTATTTAGATATACCTTGTATAATCTCTGCCTCGGATATTTCATTCAATCAAAGATGTGTATTCTGAAATGAGTGGAATAATCGATCTTATACTACACGTGTGCGTCCACAAGAATTGTATAGAAGTATTCAAAAGTGTAATTATTTTAATGGCTTCTCGGAAAATTCGAGGACTGCCTACGCGAGATTGCAGCCAGTTTTCCGGAAAATTGGATTTTCCACCGACAAACGCTGTCGCGTGCAAAGGAAATGCCACCACGTCTCAATGGCCCTCCAGTGTTTTTCTTTTCTCAAAGGGAAAGCTCTCACATGGAAAAGTTTATATTTCTGGAAAGATAAAAGTGTCGACAGTTTCATAAATAATGGAGATTTTTCTTGGATACGAATTTCGTGAGATCGATGAGCGTCAGCATTGAGAAGAATCAATCATGGTTCATTCTAAAAAACATCGATTTTTTTAAATGTTTGTTTCGATTTTTTCAATTTTAACACCGAAAAAAATCAAGGAGTGTTTTCTTGTGGCATTCTAGCAAATAAAGTCGAATCCAAAAGCTTCAGAATTCGTGTATTAGGATGATCTTCGGGGTACGAAAAACTAAGCTGGATACAAAAATCACCCAGAGGATGTAAAAGTTGTTATTTCAATCAATATTTCAACATATCGACTTTTTCGTTTCTTGAATACATTTTCCGTCTCTATTGATTATATGCAATTTCAATCAACACACAAATGAAGAAAAAAAATATTGATGCAATCAATTAACTGTCAAACACATAAAACATTTTGTGTAGGTACACCGCCTACTAAGTGAAATAATTATGAAAAAAATAGACTGATAGCCCTGTGGATCATCGTATAAGAGGAACAATTTTAGTTTTATTATTCCAAATGGGAAGATCATGTGATAGGTACAAAATAAAAGACAGATAGTTTCTGTACAAGTAGCTGAAAATATGTTCCTATCTTAGATTCCTCAATATCATGAGTTATTTTCGAAGGTTTTCATCTTGACTCAAACAAGCTATTGACAACCTGCAGACATTGATCAGAATATCAAAACATCTTGAATAATATCGGTTTACTAATGATCTTCAAATTTCAAAGCCCACCAAGAAGTGTCGATATATCAACGAATTCATGTCACAGCCAACCTATTCTTTTTGAATAAAAAGCAATTCAACAGCGAATTAACAAATAAATGCCACTTTGTGATACATGGTTGGATAGAGAATTTCAAGGCGAAAAAGATAGACTGAAGAAATGTACAGGGTGACATTTAAAAAAAAAATTTGGGGTCCCCTCCGGTCAAACAGGTGGTTGAAAGTGCGCTACCATTTATTATATACCCCCTGTGAATTTCAAAATTTCATCTCTTCAAATAAAAAAACTACAGGTTGCTACATGTCTCCTGTGTCACCCGGTATAACGTATTAGGAATTCTGATTTTATAAAATGATCCAAATTGAAAAGGTAACATGTGGTGTATTACATTTCGACCCTGGTGATTCGCGTTTTCTGGTAATGAAAGTTCTTCCTAATGTAATCTGATTTTTTATGTGAAAATCCTACGGAAAATCTATTTCGAGAAAATCGTTCATTAGGTATCTGACGATACTAAAATTAGACTGTTCAATATTTATTCGCTTCTGTGTCGTCAGTTTACTTTGTGTGGCTATTTTGATGATTTTCATCCAACAAAAGCCATTATCATCAGCCTTCATTAAATACTTTTATACATAACAGGTATTAACTGATAACTGTTTTGATATTGTCAACCGTGTATTTTGGACGAAAATAACCTGCCACGTGTACCTACCCCAAATTCCGATTATAGTTACAAAAATGATCATCAATAAAACAAAAGAGAAGTAAGCTGAAGTAAGCTCCTAAACGTATGAAAACATCGCCTCCAGTAATCCAGAAAGTATACAGAAGGGTATGAATACAAAGTTGGTAGCGATGAAAGCTGCAAAGTTTGATAATAATTCATGCCATTTTATCTCGAGTAAGCTCCATCGTCAAGGTTGTTGCTTTAAAGATTTTCTACATACAGGGTGTTCATTTCAGGACTTCCCACCCTAATTTTCTCGAAATGTGTGTATGTTTTTGAAAAATCCCGAGACACGTCAACTACATTTCCGAGGGGGACATGGTTCTAAAATATTTTCAGCCCCGCGGCGTTGCCGCTTCTAACGAAAAGAAGCAACAACTTTGTTATTTCAAATGGAACACCCTGTATTTTATTGCATTCTTAGATTCTCCCTGGAAAGCTGATTTCATCAATGCATCACACTTGGGGTCTAGCAGGAATGATTACAGAGATATAGGGTGTTCAAAATCGAGATTTTACAACTTCAGGATTTTTTTGAGTCGAAACTATTCATTATTGGTCAAAACGGCTTTCATGTCCCTATCTCAACTTTTGATTTACTATCTACTGTAATTTATTTGAAACAAATACAGGGTGATCAAAAGTCTGAATCTTGAACCACCCTGTATTTGTTTCAAATAAATGTCAGTAGATAGTAAATCAAAAGTTGAGATGGGGACATGAAAGCCGTTTTGACCAATAATGAATAGTTTCGACTCAAAAAAATCCTAAAGTTGTAAAATCTCGATTTTGAACACCCTATATCTCTGTAATCATTCCTGCTAGACCCCAAGTGTGATACATTGTAGAAATCAGCTTTTCAGGGAGAATCTAAAAATGCAATAAAATACAGGGTGTTCCATTTGAAATAACAAAGTTGTTGCTTCTTTTCGTTAGAAGCGGCAACGCCGCGGGGCTGAAAATATTTTAGAACCCTGTCCCCCTCGAAAATGTAGTTGACGTGTCTCGGGATTTTTCAAAAACATACACACATTTCGAGAAAATTAGGGTGGGAAGTCCTGAAATGAACACCCTGTATATACCGAGATATACAGTATGATGCAAATGTATGGAATAAATTCATTATTTCAGAAATGGGCGACATTTGAAAAAATTCCAAAAACACGTAAGTTTTAATTTCTGAAGCCTCATCTCATGATATTCATATGAGAGATGTTACGTCACCGGTGTTGGAGTAAAGACGTAATGGACGATTTTTTCAAATACAAATAGGCGAGCAAATAGGGGTCATGTGACACCTTGATTGAAAGGTCTACCGATCGTCTATTCAACAGTCAAAATGTTGCATAAGAAGATTGAAATTAAAATGGATTATCATGTGATTAATTGAATCTTGCAGAGGTCTGCTACTGAGAATTGAACATCGAAGGGTCGTCTAGTTAAAAAAATACGTCGAAAAAAAAGTTCTAAACTCTAGTTTTTGTTTTTTTTTCGAAAGTCGTCTTGTTTTGAAATGAATTTATTCCATACATTTGCATCATACTGTATATACCTGGATATATAATACATATCTTGAGTATATGTTCCTTGTATTTTTCGGTATTTTTCAAATTAAAGCTATTTCTAATTTTCGGGGAGGCAAACTGTGACGTAGATTCTGAATCTAGTCTGAAAATAGCTGATGGTGAAGAATATAGCTAGCGAATAGCTAAAGAATAGCTAACGAATGAAAAAATGAAAGAAGTTGAACTGGTAAACAAAAACATACATAACCACAAATGCACTCGGAGCAGGAATGCAGAAGGTAGTTGGCTTCATTCTGATAGGTTATAGTTTTGTTATTTATGCATTGAAATATCTCGAATAGAGCTCGATCCCAAACGAAAATATCATTGAATCAATGATTCACTATCGGCTACATTCAATGATACTATCCTTCCTAATTTACTGCTGTCATCGGTCAGAACAGAATGAAGCCGACACCCATGGCTCCTTCCTCTTGTTGTGCCTTTCAGTATTTTGAGTGGTGTGGACGGACTCGAAGTATTAGGCGCTGTTGCGAGATATAATCTGCAAGTTTCCTAGAAAATATATAGATCCGTTTTATTAAGGAATGAATTCATTAGCAAAAAAATGACTGACAAGTTATGAAAAACATATTGTAATATAACATATATCGATAGTGAAATATTTTAGATACTATCGCAAAATATCATAATTTATCTTTATTAGTAATTAACTTCATTCAGCCAATGAGAGATTTATGGGATTTATTCATAATTCTCGGGAATCAATGTTTCCAGGTGGCGCTCGGTTTTCATTCTTCCATGTCAAAGCCACGTCAAAACTGGGGGAAAACAAACTCAATCCTCACTCAATCAAATTAGTGCCATCAGCTTGTATACTGTGTACTGATAAGAGTGATAACACTTCATGTCATTGACAAGTTTGACAACTACAGCTCCAGCAAGATGTATGCAATGTAGTCTATGCACTTTATCCATAGACAACAGTTTGTTTTCCCCCAGTTTGAAGTTCGTATTATGTAACCTAGATGTCGTCCACTTCGTGAATCTCGCGAATACTTGACAAAGTAGGAATGGTGGAGGAGCCAAGTTCCTCTTTCATTTATTTTTTTCTGAAGTGAAATTCGATCTTACGAAAAAAAGAAAAATTTAGTAACTTTAGAGTATATATATTTGGCATTGCCTATTTTTTTATGATTAATATTATTGATTAATAATTTATTCTGCCCTATTGAACTTGGTATTTTAATAATCCTAACGTACCCACCCATTTGTCCCGCTGAACTACCAGTGTCTAGTTTCTACGGTGGGCACTAAAAACACTTTTTCTGTAGTTAATCACTTTTAAAAGAACAAGTAAATCTCAGACGATCATCAGTCAATCTCAGAGAAACATTTTTTTTATCCAAAATCTTTTTCTCATTCCACCCCCTGAGAATCAAAACCATCACACCTGAGATTATAAAATCGAAATAATTTGAAACTTTCAAAGTTTTTGAGAAATTTCAATAGAAAATCTTCCCCTTGAACACTCTGTATCTCCTAAATCGGCAACATTCTTATTAGAACAATTTAGGCATGTTAAGCTAAATCCGGGTAAATCTTCATATTTTGGTGTTTACTATCTGTAGTTGAGATATTTCCCCTGTATAACTCATACATCGTTAATTTATTCTCGTTTCAAACCTAATATCTTTTTATTGACATACCCACAATTTATTATTAAGGTCTGATTGTTGTAACATTGAAGTTAATTTTTTATCGCCATTATATTATAAACACATTTGTATGTCCATACATTAGTCTGCTACCATAGCGATAAAATTCCGTGGAATCGTAAAAAAAGTAATATGTAATAAGCTTTGGAATTTTCTAATTTTATTGAGATCAAATTGGGAGGTCAAACTGATAAAACATCACATTATTCGCCATTGATAAAATCGCGTGAGGAAATTTGTTGTTTTGAATTCGACATGAAATCTAAATATTTTCATAAGTGCTCACCAAAAAGTCATCGATATCTTGCATCATACGTTTTCCTTAATTCAGTACCCATTAGCCCTTGAAGCAGGGACGCGCAAAGCCATGCTGCCACCTTAGTGCAAAATATAATTTTTCACACCTTACCCCTATTTTTAGTAAAAGTGTATACATGTGTGGGTACCGAGGGGTAAATCGCGGTCAAAATTGTGTACACCAAACTTCAATTTCACAAGGAATTCCAAGGGCTTCATAGGAAATCCAAGGAATAAGCAAAGAAGTTATAGGTACATACTTGGTCTGAACGTATTTTCTTCTATTGTCTTCCTGGGTGAGAACATGCTTTGTACGTAGTATCAGAGTGACCTTGCTCTGATTTTTGAGAATATATGAGTTTCGATGAAATCGTAGCATTGTAGTGGCCATTGAAATAGGACCGATCTCCCAAGCGACAGAATGTGTTGAAGTTCGATCTCCATAAGGAAAGCGGAAAATAGGAAGCTACGATCATTTATAGAGACGCTGTAGTATGTACTTCTACCTGAAATTAGAACCAAACTCCCCAAGACAGTATTGGTTCTTCGTCTCACCAGGGTGAACATGCTTTGTAGCCCGTCTCAGAGTGATCTTGGTCTGACTTCAGATCAAATGGGGATTTGTCTGCTTCCCAATAGTTTGCACTTTTGCTTGAGCTCTGAAGGCAAAGCAGTATTCCGAAGACGTGATAGAGTATTCGTCTATTACATCATTTACAGTTTATTTCTGAGTGAACATGCTTTGTAGGCAGTCGCAGAGTAATATTGGGCTGACTTCAGAGCACATAAGGGATTTGTCTGCCTCACAAGATCACGTACTTCTGCCTGAAATCAAAAGCAAATCTCTCTAAGGTATAGTCTGTGGTATAGTCTACTTCTGCTCGAAATTCTGAATCAAACTCACTCAAAGAAATGATACGGTCTTGGCCAGAACGATTTTAGAGCCTGCTGAATGTTATATAGCCGATTGATTACCTGACCAGATAAGGATGAATTAAGCTTCATGGTGTGGACCTACCTTCTTCTATTATCGAAGTTACAGGTTATTTCTTGGCTGGGCACTCTCAGAGTAATTCTGGTCTGATTTCAGAGCAGATGAAAGCATGCCTGTCTTACAATAGCATGTATTTCTGTCTGAAATTAGGAGCAAACTTCTCCAAGGAAGTATTACAGCTACTATTTTTGACTATAATAGCCCTCGCTATAGCCTGCAAGGTAAAACAATCGCTTATCGCGTGGCATTAGAAGCAAACCTCCCCAAGGAAGTAATACAGCCTTGGTTGTCTTGCCAAGGTTTACATGCTTTGTAGTCAGTCTCGAAGTAATCTTGGTCTTGGTCTAGTCAACTGCTGTTCGAAATCTGAATCAAACTGCCCCAAGAGGTGACACAATCTTGTCCTGAACGATTTTACTCTCGAAGTTACAGGTTACTAGTTCAAAGTCTGCCTCACAATAGCATGTATTTCTGCCTGAAAAAACCTCCCTAAAGAAGTAATACAGCCTTGGTTGTTTGTCTTGCCAGGGTTAACATGCTTTGTAGCCAGTATCAATCCCAAATTAATTTTGGTCTTGGTCTAGTCTACTGCAGTTCGAAATCTGAATCAAACTTCCCCAAGAGGTGATACAGACTTGTCCTGAACGATTTTAGAGCTTGCTGAAGGTTGTATAGCGTTTAATTATCTGACCAAGTACCATCTTCTACTGTCGAAGTTACAGGTTGTTTGGTTTCTTTCTCGACTAGCCTGCAAGGTAAAACAATCGCCTGTCGCGTGGCATGAGCCCAGAAAAGTTCAAAGTCTCACAATAGCATGTATTTCTGCCTGAAATTAGCAGCAAACCTCCCTAAGGAAGTGATACAGCCTTGGTTGGTCTTGCCAGAGTAAACATGCTCTGTACCCAGTCTCAAAGCAATCTTGGTCTTGGTCTAGTCTACTGCTGTTCGAATTCGGGATCAAACTTCCCCAAGAAGTGGTAAAGTCTTGTCCTGAACGATTTCAGATCTTGATGAAGGTTGTATAGCGCTCAATTATCTGACATTGTACCTTCTACTGTCGAAGTTACAGGTTGTTTTGTTTGATTTTCGACTAGCCTGCAAGGTAAAACAAAACATTCGCCTGTAGCGTGGCGGGAGCCCAGAGTCAAAGTCTCACAATAGCATGTATTTCTGCCTGAAATTAGCAGCAAACCTCCCTAAGGAAGTGATACAGCCTTGGTTGGTCTTGCCAGAGTAAACATGCTCTGTACCCAGTCTCAAAGTAATCTTGGTCTTGGTCTAGTCTACAGCTGTTCGAATTCGGAATCAAACTTCCCCAAGAAGTGGTAAAGTCTTGTCCTGAACGATTTTAGATCTTGATGAAGGTTGTATAGCGCTTAATTATCTGACATTGTACCTTCTACTGTCGAAGTTACAGGTTGTTCTGTTTGATTTTCGACTAGCCTGCAAGGTAAAACAATCGCCTGTCGCGTGGCATGAGCTCAGAAAAGTTCAAAGTCTCACAATATCATGTATTTCTGCCTGAAATTAGCAGCAAACCTCCCTAAGGACGTAATACAGCCTTGGTTGGTCTTGCCAGAGTAAACATGCTCTGTACCCAGTCTCAAAGTATTCTTGGTCTTGGTCTAGTCTACAGCTGTTCGAATTCGGAATCAAACTTCCCCAAGAAGAGGTAAAGTCTTGTCCTGAACGATTTTAGATCTTGATGAAGGTTGTATAGCGCTTAATTATCTGACATTGTACCTTCTACTGTCGAAGTTACAGGTTGTTTTGTTTGATTTTCGACTAGCCTGCAAGGTAAAACAATCGCCTGTCGCGTAGCGGGAGCTCAGAAAAGTTCAAAGTCTCACAATAGTATGTATTTCTGCCTGAAATTAGCAGCAAACCTCCCTAAGGAAGTGATACAGCCTTGGTTGGTCTTGCCAGAGTAAACATGCTCTGTACCCAGTCTCAAAGGAATCTTGGTCTTGGTCTAGTCTACTGCTGTTCGAATTCGGGATCAAACTTCCCCAAGAAGTGGTAAAGTCTTGTCCTGAACGATTTTAGATCTTGATGAAGGTTGTATAGCGCTTAATTATCTGACATTGTACCTTCTACTGTCGAAGTTACAGGTTGTTTTGTTTGATTTTCGACTAGCCTGCAAGGTAAAACAAAACATTCGCCTGTAGCGTGGCGGGAGCCCAGAAAAGTTCAAAGTCTCACAATAGCATGTATTTCTGCCTGAAATTAGCAGCAAACCTCCCTAAGGAAGTGATACAGCCTTGGTTGGTCTTGCCAGAGTAAACATGCTCTGTACCCAGTCTCAGAGTAAATCTTGGTCTTGGTCTAGTCTACTGCTGTTCGAATTCGGAATCAAACTTCCCCAAGAAGTGGTAAAGTCTTGTCCTGAACGATTTTAGATCTTGATGAAGGTTGTATAGCGCTTAATTATCTGACATTGTACCTTCTACTGTCGAAGTTACAGGTTGTTTTGTTTGATTTTCTACTAGCCTGCAAGGTAAAACAAAACATTCGCTTGTAGCGTGGCGGGAGCCCAGAGTCAAAGTCTCACAATAGCATATATTTCTGCCTGAAATTAGCTTCAAACCTCCCTAAGGAAGTGATACAGCCTTGGTTGGTCTTGCCAGAGTAAACATGCTCTGTACCCAGTCTCAAAGTAATCTTGGTCTTGGTCTAGTCTACTGCTGTTCGAATTCGGGATCAAACTTCCCCAAGAAGTGGTAAAGTCTTGTCCTGAACGATTTTAGATCTTGATGAAGGTTGTATAGCGCTTAATTATCTGACACTGTATACCTTCTACTGTCGAAGTTACAGGTTGTTTTGTTTGATTTTCTACTAGCCTGCAAGGTAAAACAAAACATTCGCTTGTAGCGTGGCGGGAGCCCAGAGTCAAAGTCTCACAATAGCATATATTTCTGCCTGAAATTAGCTTCAAACCTCCCTAAGGAAGTGATACAGCCTTGGTTGGTTTTGCCAGAGTAAACATGCTCTGTACCCAGTCTCAAAGTAATCTTGGTCTCGTTCTAGTCTACTGCTGTTCGAATTCGGAATCAAACTTCCCCTAGAAGTGGTAAAGTCTTGTCCTGAACGATTTTAGATCTTGATGAAGGTTGTATAGCGTTTAATTATCTGACATTGTACCTTCTACTGTCGAAGTTACAGGTTGTTTTGTTTGATTTTCGACTAGCCTGCAAGGTAAAACAAAACATTCGCCTGCAGCGTGGCGGGAGCCCGGACAAGTTCAAAGTCGGCGTTGGCCGCAGTCGCTAGGTTACCATCCATCGGCTCGCGCAAATGCCGTATCAAGCACCAAAGAGATCAAGCCTGCTTGACAGGCGCGGGCGCCGAGCCACAGCCTACTTGATGCTGCACATACATTCATTACGTATACTCGATATTGCCGCCTGCGTTGGTGCTAGCTGGATCGACGCGGTTGGCGTTTTGTTTTGTTTTTTCTCGCAGAGCTAACTCGACGGAGGACGGAGATGTAGCTCTTTTAGTTGTGTCATTTTTTGGTGTGCTAAAACGGGTAGTGTGCGTTCGTTTTTGTGACGTGAGGTGTTTGTGGGCCGTTTGGGAATCGTTGCAGGTTGCAGGGTTTGTTTGGAGTCTTTGCGTTTCGGTAGTAGTGCTAATATATCTGCTGATTGGCAGCTGGCTGCTGTCTAAATGTTGGTTAACACCCGTGATATAATAATATAGCGATTTTTTGGAGATCTCTACCCTGTAGGTGGCATGAGAGCAGGGTGAAAAACGAATAAATGATTTTGCGTCTTTGGTGTTTGGGGTATCTATTGGGTAGAAACGCTTGTTTCAAAATTGAAATGCTGGTGTTTATCTTGTAAATGAAATCTAATTTTCAAGAATAATTTTATTTCGTTATCTATTTTTCGCTCAATTTTGCTAATATTGACAATATCTTTGATGATAATTTTGGTCAAACAATGATTCTAGAGAATTTAGATATCATTACTGTTTGGAAGTGGATGTCCTAACCAATTTAGAGTTTTTGTAATTGAATTGAAACCTTTCATCAGAGTTAAACTACTGAATTTATTACTATGATCTTCCTATTAATTGAGAACATTCCATAGATATAGGTATTTGTAGAGATTATTTCTATAAGCATCCATTTTTATTGAACAAACATTTATTTTTTTTAAATTCCGGAACAAATAGTCAAATGTTTGTTTAATCTTTCATGGCTACGTATATAATTTTGAGCGAGTAATTTGTCTGTCTGTCTTTGAATTTCCCGCCAAATTAACACTGTAGTTCAATCGGGAGGGTAGAATTTTCATTTCTCTAGATTCATTTGAATTTTCTCTCGAGTATTATTTCATTATACGGGGGGATGCGTTAAGTCGTTTTGAGGAGAAATGCTCCTATAAACATGTCCGGAGTTACTTTATTTCTGAGATACCTACAAGGCGTTGAAGTTGAAAATCAAAAATGTGAATTCGAAAGTTTAATAAATGGATTATCTGGCAAACCGGGTTTTTCTCAAAAGTGGCGCAGCCCTATAACTTTTTTGTTTCCATAGATAAACAAATGAAATTTGGTGTGTGAGTATAGTTGAATTGTTCTCTGTCACTTCCGGTTTGATCGGAAATGACCCATAATTTATTATTTCAAATACAGCCGGTATATTTTCACTTATTTCGATAGAGAATAACATTGTGAGAAAAATGAGATCCCATTTGCAAACTTCTGGGATTTATTGATTCAAAATATCGATTGTGTAGTATCAACGTGTTCGTAACAAAATACCCTTTTAAGATATGGTAATGAGCCACCCTTGTTCTATTCGAAAAAATTGAGTCAACATCATAATAATTACGATATTGTAATTTTTTATTGAACCTGTAAAACGAATGAGAAGCAACTCCATCGAAACTATTTTTCCTAGATAACACATGATTCAAAATCAAATGTTTCAACTCATTTGAAAATGAAAAATGAAAATTTCAGGGTGATAAAAAATGTCCAAAAAGTAGCATAGTACTCACAATGTTATTATCTAACGAAATAAGTAAAAATATACCGGGTGTCCCATTTAAAATAAGAGAATATGGGTAATTCCCGGTCAAACCGGAAGTAACAGAAAACAATTGAAAACGTCGAATAATGCATAATTATGTACTATACTTATACACCAAAATTCAATTGTTTGTATAAAGAAAACAGGGATAGAGGTGAACCACTTTTGAAAAACACCCGGTATGTTCAAGAACCGGAAAACAAATTATGCTTTTTTTAATCGTCCTTTGTGGTCCAAAATTCGAAGTAGGAATCGGTAGGATACCCCACAAGCTGGTATATCTCGCTGCATATACAGGGTGAGTCAGAATAATACCGACAGATTCTCTTCATTTCGAGTTGAAAAGTTTCTATCAACCTATATGTTCTGAAATGCAACATTTTCAAGATATATACAGGGTGTTTTCGGTAGTTCTCTCAATATTGAAAAATGTTCAGTGTATTATGTTGAAAAAGATTTCGCTATCATATAATCAATGATGTCTCTACTCAATATTGTTTTTTGTAAGTATCTCTGAAAACTGTGCTATATTACGTATTGCTAGCTGGTTTTTCAGTTCTACCATTGAGTATTCACACTTAATCAAGGGTTCTACATAAAAAAACAACATCAAATCGTTATAGGTATTCTTAGAATCGACCTCGAACAACCAAATAGTTCGATCTTATACTGACCTATAACACTATACCATTTTTTTCGATTAATCATTCTCCGATGATATCATATTTTTTCCTTTTAAGCAAAATTACGGGTATGACATTCATGTTGATTAATTACAGTAAGTACGTCTATATTTACGTAAAACAGTAATGGCATCCCAACCATGAACGAGATTCGTTCACTAGAACTAATAATACCTTGTGACAGAAAAAATGTGCCACGGAGAATGCCTAATAAGGAAGGAAACATCATAAGCAGATACTGTAATAGTAATAGATCGACGTAAGATAGGTATGAAGAGTTACGAAATTAGGATGAGTACGATAGCAATTTTCTATCGTGAAGGTAAATTAGAAAATGCAACTGCATGGACATTTAGTTCAGCCAATGAACAAGTTGAAGAGGGGATGCAAGAAGACAGTTTTTTGAGACTATACAGGGTGTCCGTTTTTCGAGCTCCACCATGGATCTCAGTTTTTTTTTGTTTATCGCTACTTCAAAGTGGGAAACCAACTCCCCAGAAGTCGAAACTTGTGCGGGGTTAGGAAGAGCGGGACCTACAGCTTATAGTGGAATCCGAACCACTTCTAGGGCATCGAGTTATTATAAGAGATACGACGTCGGTTAAATCAGGCAAAGTGGCGTCTTTCGATGCTGAACATTTACCTGCGAGAAAATTTGATGTGTCATTTTTAGTTTTTGAATTATTGTAAGAAAACGAAAATTTATAATTTTTATTTTAATTTTTTCAAGCAGAAACCAAAAGACGTTTCTGACTGGGATATAAGGCACAAGGAATCTGAATATGTCATTGTATTTTCCATGACGTTCGTGATACCAAAGTTACAACACACAACTTTGTTTTTTCTCATGGGCGCCATTTTGGATTTTGACATTTTTGAAAAGTATTTTTTTTTATTACAATGATGTATCATACTATATGATCGGATTTTTCTTATTGATCAAAATTGGGAAGAAACAATTTTTGCGAAGAGTGCTTTCTTGTCTTGACATTTTACTTCCTCACCATTGGAAAGACCCGGAAAGACCTTTTGAAGAGCATTCCGAAAATACCCCACACAAATGAATGCGATCTATTTTCCGCATAAATAATGTACTTAGTTCCGTGTATATAGAGTTCCAAGTAAATTAACCTCAAAATTAACGTATTATTAAGTGATATTTATAAACTTTTGAAGCCGAATATTTGGTAGCGAGGAAGCATAATAAAATAAATCTTTTGAAATTTCGTTTAAAACAACACGTTAATATAATCAAAATTTGCTGGTTTACCTTCAAAAACAGATGAATCAATGAATCAAGATGGCATAAGGTAACATTTTGTTTATAGAGATGACGCGCGCGATTGAAAACTCCAAAACATAACGCTTTCAAATGATCGATTTTTGCATGCATACCTATATCGATTTACAAGTTGTTTTTTTTTAGCAAAATTTATTATCAATGAGCAAGTTACTCAAAACGACCTAATATTTCAATAGAAATCAATCAATCATTTATATTCTGACTTTCTGATAAAATAAGATTATTCTTGACAAAAATTTAACGTAGAATAACGTAACTCCCAAAGTGTTTTTCAAGACAAGACGTGTTTCTGCTTCTTTATTCTTCATCTTCTTATTGATATAAATACCTAGATTCCAATGTCATTCCTGCGAATATCTGATCAGAACAGTGCATTCGAGTAAATTACAACAGAGTTGCCTATGTCTTTATTGACTAGTGGTTTATGAAATGACGAAAACTACTTTGGTAGTAAAATAGTACATTATACATCAAGGGACAGAAATGCAAGATTTTTACCAAGGTGCGATTTGTAGCTCGAGGGCGAAGCCCGAGAGATACTATCCTATTTTATAGATATTTTCATGGACGATGCTCTTCTGAAATATCAACAATTGTTCCTCCCTTGGCAGTCCCCGCGAGATTAACCCGTCGAGTTGAGGCTTCGCACCCCTTCGTGGTCACTTTGGAGACCTGCAGAACATCTCTTTCTAAAGACTCGTTCATCCAACGAACAGCGACGCTCTGGAACACATTGCCAAGGGAGGTGTTCCCCGAGGCATATAACCGCCAGAAATTCAAAAAGAACACCCATTCCTACCTTATATCCCTTGGTTCTCACGATGTTCTCTGTACATCACAAGAATTAAGAAAGAATAAAAATTTGGTCAAAGTGTTTTGTCATAATTAGTAGTAGTATAATTTGTGGAATTTATGAAAACAGCTTTTAAATGTTCAACGGTTATGGAACAAGAAATCGAGAAAAACCCCAAGACCAGTGAGATCTAGAAATCTGTGTATGATGCAGCTTATACTCGCTTCAGAGAAGGGTGTTACTAAAAGAAAGCGCAGAGCTATATGCGGAGAATGTAAAGTTGTTATAAACTTCCTAGGGAGAGAATCGAGGAGAGAATATGTCACATTATCTCCCTAGGGAATAATTTTACTTTTGTTGCCAGAGAAACTAACTTCCACTCCCGCCGGCATAAAAACACACTTTAGGCCTCTAAAAGGAGTAAATAATGATATGTATATAGCTACTCGTGGAAAATAGTAGATTGTTTTATTAGGATAAAAAGTGACACTTTGTTTGACAAGCGAATTTTGCATTTGCGAGGCGGAGCGTTTAGCGAAGCCGAGCGAAAGCAAAATTTGCGAGTCGAACAAAGTCACTTTTGATCCGAATGAAACATGCTATTTTTTCTGCAACCGAAACAATTAACTCAAATAAACATGTGAAGTAACCACCAATGCCATGCCATATGTATGCAATGCAACAAATATTGACAAATAATCCATGTTCTATCTGCAGCAGGTTAGGTTTTCTAGGATGTTCGAATTGTAGTTTCAATATAAATACAACCACAGAGTGACATATTTGTGTATGGACCAAGTGCTCTAATGGCAAATACCGCGCCAGTGCGAGCTATAGGAACAAGACGTGGAAAATGTTAGGTTAGTGAGCATATCAACAATGATAATAGTGATTATTTATTCCTCTCCATTCTACACTGTGTTTGACTTGATAATCAAATAAAGCTAAACAATATCGTTGTTTGAGATAAAAAAACTATTGCTTGCCGTGATTATTCAAAAACAAGTTATCCATCCCGAGAATAACGAATGAAATACAGATCAAGCAAGTATGTGAATCTTGAAGGCTTCCCTAATCAAAACAAAAATACTCAACTGATATGTGTATAATTCCTATACTATAATAAGGTGTATTTATATCCAGCATGGGTATGAAATGCCAAATCTGCTGAAATCGGAAACAAATCAGGTATGCGTCTCAACCCAAATAACCAACCGTCACAATGTTGTTCATTCTTGATGACGCCCTGTACATCCTTTTTAGTTCCTAGGAGCTAAAGTTGAACTTTAGCTCCTAGGAATATGTTTCCTAGCAACATACCTATTTTTGTGTCAGTAATAGAAACGTCAATTTAAGAGGTAATTTTGGTATCAAAATGGACGACTTTTGTGTCGGTTGCAGAAAAAAACACTTTACGCTTTGAAAAAGAGGAAATAATGGTAGGTTCTATAGCTAGTGGTGGAAAAAATGAATTCGGGATTCTCGTTAGCAATTATTGAATGACTGAAAGGTACGTCATACCATACAATGGTCATAGTAATTCCAGTTGTTGTCTTGTACGCAAAACGACCTGGCCATTCCGATCTAAGTGCTTCATAATTTAGATTTATGGTAATGGGAATGTATATTTTCTGATTATTAAGCATGTCAGCTGGCGTTCTCTCTCTCTCAATCCCATTTTCTATCGAACAATGGAAGGTCACATTTCTGAATGCACGAGAATATCAAAGATCGAACTTTATCTCGGGACGGGGCATCCGATCGGGCATTGGAATAGTTTATGACATTCTTGATTCGGGGCTTGTTTGTTGACATCGCATGTTTATCGAAGAACACATGGGCGTCGGCATAGGGAAAAGTAGGAGCACACAAAAATATATACAGGGTCTGTCGAATAAAAAGAAGAATATTTTGTATGAGCCCAAGGGACTCATGTCGTCAGATATTCATTTCTCCAAAAATTCCAACCATTTACAATATTTACATTCTGACATTATTCTGATATTAATCATTATACAACAAGAAATGCAAATGAACTATTCATTCCTTCAGGTTCACTCGCACAGATCAGAAAAGGTCCAGTCATAACTACTCTCAAAATATATAATCAGTTGCCTGACCCACTTAAAGTTCTGAAGAATCCTTTATTCAAAGAACAGTGCAAATTATTTCTCAAAAATGAAATCTACTACTCTCTCACGGAATATTTTAATGATTCATTTCAATTTGTATCATTCGTCCTACAGTACTTCTGTTTCATACATAGTTATTTTTTAACAGTTCTATGTTTGTTTTGTTTTTTTTTCTCCCAGATCTTGGGCTAGTGTATAGTTATAATCTTTTTACTGTTTTTAGCTTGAATTGACAATTTCTATACTCTTTGTGCAAGTCTCATGAAAAATAAATACTTACTTTTCAACCGTTTTAGAGTTATCACGATTTCAGACGAAAAATTTGGGTTCTTTGAAAAGGTCTATCTTCAAACTTTTCGGAATTGAATCGTTGAAATCTTTACCTGATGCTCTTTGAAATGGGATTAAGAATGTGACCAAAACTTATACAGTGTGGTCAAAATGAATGTCTTGTCTTCAAGTTTTTTGGAAGCCTCATCAGGAGTCCTTTTTTTCCTAATCGAACGCCCTGTATATTATTGAAAAACTGAACGCACGATTGAATTCTGGTTCCTATATCTCACTCCATAGGTTTTCAAGTTATAATGGGTTGTTTATTAAAACTGTTTGAATAATTATAGTTTTTTTGGTTTTGCATTACATGAATTTCTGACAGATAACATTTTTGTTGATATCGCTTGGGAATGTTCAGCCTGGCCTACTTATTATGTTAATACATTGGTATCAATCATACACAGGGTGTATCTAAATAACACCGAAAAAATTCAAGGGGTGATTCCCTGTGATATTTTTGGAAATAGATTGAACTATTGAAGCACCCCTTTAATTTTTTCTGTGTTATTTAGATACACATTCGGTTCAAACTTTCAAAACGTTCTCATATAGAACTCGAAAATCTTTGAAGTAAGATATATTGAAAACTAGGAAAGAGCCAAAATACTCAAAGTGGAAATGAAATGGTAACGAAAGTATTGCAATCTGTCACTCCCATTTCTTTTGAAATGGGAATTTCAGTCTTGGAGTATTTCTTTCCTTCTGCCCTAGACGGCGTTATGTCAATTTTGCAGTATTTGGCAGTGGTCGAACGCCTCGTGGGTATTAAATGCTGAGAGGTGTTAACGTTGGGTCAGGTTCGCACCAAATGTCGGTCATGAATGTCATCTGGGGACACCCCTGCACTGATGAAAGCCAAAGCTCGAAACCGGTCTGTTGGTAGTCAAGCGTGCCTGAACAATTTAAGCACAACTCAGCATTTAGGGAAGAAGCACTCGCAACTGTATTCGTCTAGCTATACGAATCGTTGCTTAGATTTCGGATTTATTTATTTATTTTTATTTTTTAAATCTACTGGAATAAATCTGGAAATTCTGTAACGGTTATAATTCTTTCTGAACCCAATTTTGGTTCTAGTCCCGATAGGTATCCTGGTTTTTATGTTTTTCTATTATATCCTGGCTATTATGAGAAAAAAAATATGCCCCAAAAAGAAATAGCGTTAATTTTGATGCTGATTGATTGTTTTCGGGTAATATTGACATATATCATTCAATTTCAATTGATATTTATTGATATTATTGAGTGGCCTTGATGGATCTTGATTGATTCTGTTTGATCTTGATGATCTATTTTGTTCTCGATGGATCTCGAATTTTCTAATCTGATATTCAGTGATCTTGATCCTTTTCAATGATCCTCATCGATCTTCTTCAATATTGATCACTTTTGATCGATTTAATCAATTTCATTCATTTATTTTGAATGCGGACGCCAATGGACATATCAGACTTCGGATAAAACTTTCCTATAGTAGTATCGAGGTCCTAAAGCTATTTAAAGATGATAACGAGCATACCAATAACACAAATTGAATGAGAATACCATAAAAACAAACATTGACAAGATCATTTTGTACCAGGGTTATTGAATATGCGTTCAAAACTATTAAATTTCAACGTTCGATATCTTGTTAATGAAACATTGTTTGACGAAATTTTATCCGTGCTGGAGTCCAATCAACTCCAATGCAATCAGAATGAAACGAACTTTTTATTTTTCATCTATCACTCTGTTCTCATGCACACACTGGAAAATTATTGCCGTTTCCCCTACTACTACGTCATATGAAAACAACTGAAAGTGTAACGGGGTTAGCCAACTGTTTCGGTTTGATGAGGGTTTTGCAATTTTGTGAATAATGCAGATGTACGAGATGGGAGATGATACATTTATTCGCCAAAACAAATTTCATGCGGGTTTTAACGTATTTATTTGCTCTGTCAATGAGAAAAATGTCGTAATTGAGGTCAATTACAATTCACGACCCAAAACTATCGTTTCCATCGAAGGCATTTAATTCAACTTCATTTTGTACTGATTGTTGGTGAGAAAATACTATTAGATACTCATCCAAGTGTTGTGAACAAATATGATGAGTTAGCGTAGTTCACAAAATTATCCCTTGAATAATATTTTCTCACAATCATTTCTGAAAATGCTGAAGCAAAGATTATTTCATGCAGTTATATCACTGAATCCAATAGTACTGTTGACTCGTAAAAAAGCATATTCGTTTTGTTAGTTAACACATTTAGAGCCTTGTTCACAAAATTTATTCACCTCAATGTTCCAGAAATGTCTGAATAATTTCGGATTCTGCAAATTACTAAGGTAATTTCATCAATTGGTTGGGATGGACGGGGTCTTCAAAATTTTGTAAAAAAATCACAAAAGTTTCAGCATTTCGTCATATAAGTACAGTATTTCAGATATAAATGTGAACAGTTTTTCAAAAAAGTTGTCCACTTTTGAGATGCAGTAGGAATTATGAAAAATTAACTTTCATCTAATATAATTCATCAAATTCCCTGCTATATTTTTAACAAAATAGAATTGGTCAACGTTTCAAATTCGTTTCGTGTTTCATTGTTAATCAATGAACTATGAGTGCTAACCGTCAGACTATTACGAATAGAATACTGTTCACAAAATGACCATCGTGCTCTGAAAATCAGTATAAAAACTCTAGAATAGAGAGTTTCCAAAAGTTTTGTGAACAATCGTGCATTGTTCACAAAATCACCAAAGTGTTTTGTGAATTAGTGTGATATAAACTTACAAGACTTCATAATTTTGTGAAATATCGTGCATTGTTCACTAAATAGTCCAACGACATCCCCTCAAACGATCCCGAAGACGTATTGTTCACAAATTACCAAAGTATTTCGAGAATAGTATAAACTTGCAAGACTTCATGATTTTGTGAAATTTCATGTACTGTTCACAAAATAGTTCAGTGACCACAAAATGTTTAGCATGTTGTCAAATAAGTACAGTATTGCAGATACAAATTCGAATAGTAATTCAAAAAATTTCTCAGCTTTGGGGATACAGTGGAAATTATGAAGGATCAACTTTCATCTGATTTGATTCATCAAATTCTCTGCTGCATTTTTCACAAAATAGAATTTGTCTACGGTTCAAATAATTTCTTTCTTGCATTTTAAATTAATGAACTAGTATACTTTGAGTACTAACCGTCAGACTAATACGAAGGTATACTGTTCACAAAATGATCAACTTGCTTTGGAAATTAGTATGAAACTCTAGCAATGAGAGTTCCCAAAAGTTTCGTGAACAATCGTGCAATGTTCACAAAATTACCAAAGTTATTTGGGAATTTGTATAAATCTACAAGACTTCATAATTTTGTGAATGATCGTTATTGCTTTCGGTTCACCATGATAAAGTAAATACTCTGTCTGACACACATATTGCTGCTCTCGCTATAAAAATACACCTCAAACCTTATATTTCTACGAACCTAGTCTGCAATATTCACAAAATATTCTGAAGACTTCCTAACCCTCAGACGTTCACAAACACTTATCGTTCACAAAATAATAGCTGACCAATAGAAGATTCGAACGGCTGATCAAAGTGACAAGTGACGACCTGTTGACTTATGCAAGTTCGTGAGTGAGTGAGTGCACCAACCCGCCCTTCTTGATGATGATGTTCGAGGTGGGCAGCATAGGCGGCAACAAGCTGGACGCCGCCGCGGCTCTCCGCCACCCGCCCAACAATCACCCGCCCACGCCCAACAATCACCCGGCCACGCCCACAAACCGCTCTCGCCACCCCTACAGCGGCGTCAAGAATCAGATGATGCGGTTGTTGAGGCGGTCCAAATCGGCGGCCAGTCCGCCCATTGACAAGGTTACGCCCAAACACGCCCACCACTACCACCATAACCACGTGGTGCACCCGCAGGGGCCGCAGGAGAGGGTGGGGAATCCGAAGGAGGTTGTGCCGTTCGTCGTGGGGAAGAACAGGAAGGTAAAAAGAGTTTGAATGGTCCTCGAAGGGATATATAATGTCGAAAAGGAATAGTCTCAGATAAATTATGAAAATAAAAAAAAATAGATATATCTTTCAACCAAAGGCCTTGCGGACCCATGATTTTTAATGACATCCAGTCACAAAGATTTTCAGAGCTTTGTTAAGATCTTCAGCTATTTTCAAGGACTTTCAGTAACTTTCAAAGAATTAGTCCAAAAATTCAAAGTCTTATTTGTTAACAACTTTTAGTGACTTCCCAAGACTCAAAAACTTCCAATGGCTTTCGAATACTTTGTGAAATCCACAGTTACTCAAAGACGACATCCACTGTTCTTACGAAGACTTACCTAGTGACTTCCAAAAACTTTCAAGTAGATCCAGTGACGTCACAAAGATTTTCGGAGCTTTGCAAAAACTTCAGTCAGTTTCAAGGACTTCCAATGACTATCAAAATCTTCCAGTATCTTCCTAAGATTCGATCGCCAAAGTAATTTCGTGTAATCTCAACGAATTCCAATGACTTCCAAATATTCTTATTCACTTACAGATACTACTAGGGACTTCCCAGTAATCTCCAAGGTCAAACTCAAAGACTGCAATTCAACAACTTCCAAATCCCTTTCAAATTATCTGTGATGTTCAATAACGTCCAAAAATTCAACGAGTTAGTGACATCCAAATACTTCTGCTGGTAACTTCGATAAATCCCTAGTGTGAGTGTACTGTTGAAAATGGCCCTAGAGAATTATTCCATAGAATGTATTCACGTTTCGAGCATTATAATGCTCAGGGGTATTCCAATAATTCCAATTTCTGTTTATTTGCTTTCCACGAAAAATTATCGAGACATTCCAGAAGGGAAATGAAGCCATCAGACGTTGAATAGCGTATCGCTCTATCCAGACGAATATTAATTCAGGAATATGATCGAGAATCCTGCCCCCTTCCCAAACTCTTTTTGTCGCCAGACCTCCCTGCGAAATATTCAATCTGATAAATTTTCAATAAACTACGGGAAATTGAAGAGGGCGTCGATTCATCGTTTAATTTTCGACAGGTCAGTCAATGGATATTTGCGTCGCACGTACGGTCGTCTTCAGAAAACATGTCGCACATGGACGATGATAGCATTCTTAATAACGCCTGCAATAAGAGCGCTGACACCGTCCAACAGCGACATGATCTCTGAAGACGACTGTACAAGCCACTTCAAGTGAACATCCATCGGTGTTATTGTACAGGGTGGGCCAAATTGAGCACTTTTAAAGGGAACAACGTCCTATTCCCGTACAATATAGCAAAAAACTGATGTCGGTGCCTGTAAAAATACATAGGGTGTTCCTTTGAAAATAACCCATTTCTTATACCAGCGATATTCATTTGTTTCACCTCATCACCTCGTACAATTTTCTGGCGGTTCAGAACAAACCCTACAACTTTTGTATCTGCAGGTTTTTTTATCTTCTGATGAGACCTGTAGAAGTTGTAAATATACGGAATTGCCCTGTGCACCATTCTGGCGAGAAACCTCGCGAGGTGCAAAATCGATTATAAATTGGATTAAAGGATTCGTTGATTGCGTCATATTCAGGGTCATTGCCAAGGAATTCCAGTTGTTTCATCTTTGATTTCATTCAGACGCGACTGTTGAAGATGAAGACCCAAATAAAAAGCATCTGTCTACAGTCAGTCGGGAGAAATACATGCCATTTCGGTGCTTGGTATTACTATCAGCAATAACCTTTCTTGGGAAAATCACGTGAGATCAATTGCTAAAAGTGCATCCCAAAAACTTGGTTTTCTGTTTCGGGCCAGGAGCTATTTCACTTCCAGTCAGCTGCTTATGATCTATAAGGCACACATCCGATCTGTCCTGGAATACTGTTTCCATATTCGGGGTGAAGCACCCAAACATACCCTGAAACTGTTGGATTCTGTCCAAAAAAGGGCAATTCGTCTCGTGGGTTATGCCTCGCTCACAAATTCACTCACTTCTCTGGAACACCGTAGAAAAGTTGGCGATCTGGCTCTATTTCAAAGATTTTTTTTGGTGGACGATGCTCTCCTGAAATATCAACAATTGTTCCTCCCTTGGCAGTCCCCGTCGAGTTGAGGCTTCGCACCCCTTCGTGGTGGTCACTTTGGAGACCTGCAGAACATCTCTTTCCAAAGACTCGTTCATCCAACGAACAGCGAGGCTCTGGAACACATTGCCAAGGTAGGTGTTCCCCGAGGCATATAACCTCCAGAAATTTGAGAACACCAATTCCTACCTTATTTCTCTTGGTTTTCACGATGTTCTCTGAACATTACAGGATAACCCTTTTCGTGGGAACCAGAACATAAAAAAAATTATATTTCGAATGATAATACTCACGAATACGACAATTTTTGAACAATTCAACTGCAAATTGCGATTAATTGTCAACGTATTCGCCGAGTTTGGCCGACTCTTGGCGAAGTTGACTAATTTGTAACAAATACACATTTAAGTGGTTTGAAAAATCTGTCCCTTTTTGGTTCTTATTACTGACTTATCTTCTGGAATTATTTTTTCTAATACTCGTTTTGTTTTGTTATCCTAGCCTGTTTTAATTGTCACTTGTTATGTGAATATTAAATACATACTTAGTCGAAACTATTTATTATATTCAAATAGAGAGGCAATTACAGTCATGCATTCATTTTATTTGCACGCATTACGTCATGCTAATGCAAAAAAGTTTCCTCGTGGAATTTGTATACGGATGATGACCGTGACTTGAAATGATTATGATTTTGATATATTCCAAGCCGAAGTCAAAATCTATATTCCATGATCGAACACTTCTGGAATCATGAGGTTCCTCAAAAAAGTGTGAGCTTCATCATTTATATTACATAATTTCTCATTATATTTTAACGATCAATAAATTTAGGTGCACCTAACCTACTATAAATAAATGTTTCTCGAAAATATGCTTACAGAATATTTTTATATAGTCTTAGTTTGAAAAATACAGTGTGGAACGAGGAGAGAAAACCTCAAAATATCCTCGATTAACCTTTGTCAGTATTCAACAAAATGTACTATTTTTCTGTCTCCAGAAAAACCTTCTACAGGGTATCAATTCTTTCAATAAAAAACAAGTTTGATGAATTATCAATTGAACTTTCAATGTTTTAATAACAGATGAGAATGTGTATCGATGAAAATGGCCAACCTATAAGTTTCGAAGTTCAATAATTCAAAATGGGTTACGAATATTAATATGGATGTATCGTGTTTCAATTTTACACCAAATGGTCGAAAAATGTAGGGTGTTCCATTTGAAAAACTCGAGAAAAATCACTTCCAGAAGTTCTGAATTGAAAAACCATTTTTGGCCACCCTGTATGATTTGAGAACATGAAAATTCTACAGAAATATCACACGTCTTTCAGACAAATGATATTATGCTTATTCTCTCTTGAATTTCATAATTGTGACTACTATCTTTCGGTATGCATCTGCAGATGACATTATTTCGACAAAAAATTAATAACTTTGAAATTATCGAGATTTATTCAACAATATAATAGGAGTGGATGAAGGTCACAGGGATTTAAAAAAAAATGTGCTAATATATAGGGCATTCTATTTGAAAAAAGTGATCCTGATCCTCCAGATTTTTTCCGGTTCCCCCTGTATATGCGGCAATAATGTCTAGTTATGGACCTTGTTGTCTCATTCACATTCGTTTTAGAATCAAGTTTCTAGCTATCATAGAACTCGAGCAATCGAGCTCCGACGCATTAATGCCCCACCCTGTATATGTATACTTGAGAGTTTTTCATCGCCGAGAGAACATATCAATTTTATTTTGCCACCGAGACTTTTCTGTGTACTGTGATCTCTCTGGGCTTAATGGTCTTTTTTCTGCATACTTTCACTTGGCTGGTTTTTGTCTGCTGTTGATTGATGCTGTAGATGCAGAAAAAGTAAATTAATTTCAGAGTAAAGGTAAAGATCGTGAAATCTTTGCCGTCAGATATTTTTTGGAAGAGTCTGAGTCCCCAAAGTGGATGAATTGTTTTGTTTTTCTTTTCGTTGTTCCTCTGCTTCTGACTATACAGGGTGTCCTATGAAGCATGTTAGGTTAAATCATGGTGTTTACTATCTGTAGTCCATAGACCCATCCTCTCGGTTATCCTGGAGTAGTTTTTTCATTTATGTTTGTTCAATTCCAATTTTAGTCAGTTCATTGCTTTGATAATAGTGGACAATAGTTGAATATTAAGAGAAACAACATAAATATGGACTTGGCAACAATAATTCTCGAATGGGGATCTAATAACTTGGTAGATTTCAATGCAAACAAAACACAAGCATGAGTTTTCTCTAGAAAAGCCGATCTCACTGTGCCCAACATAAGCTTGTCAGGAGTAGGAGTCACAAGTGCGGAAAGTGATTCTTTCCCGCACGCGACTGCCGTTGACACGAACGACGCGTAGCGGAGTTCGGGCAAGCAGACCATGATCAGCCCGATAGGACAGATAGTTTTTGAGATATCGTCGCTCAAAGGCAGCTTTCCGATTCCATTGCCAACAGGTGCACACTGATAGGCTACTACGTCTCAATTTTTTATGAAATTCACGAATTTCCACCACAGATTCGTTTATTTCGACATCGATTGAGTCTATGGGAATTTTTTCATATTTTTAATAGGCCAAATAAAAATTTTGAATATATATTTGGATCATAATTACAAAACTCGTCCGCCATATTAGATCCGCCATTTCGAATTTCCTAATTTTGATGAAGAACTCATAATCTCCGACCTCGAAAACCCCTGAAAATGCCGGAAAATTGCAAAAATTAGAAAAATTTCTGAAAATTGCAAAAATCGCAAAAATTCCTAAACTGTAAAAATTGCAAAAATCGCAAAAATTCCTGAAAATTGCAAAAATCGCAAAAAAGCCTGAAAATTGTAAAAATCGCAAAAATTACTAAAAATTGCAGAAATTTTAAAAATTCCTGAAAATTGCAAAAATCGCAAAAATTCATGAAAATTGTAAAAATTGCAAAAATCGAAAAAATTCCTGAAAATTGCAAAAATCGCAAAAATGCCTGAAAGTTGCAAAAATAGCAAAAATTGCAAAAATTCCTGAATATTGCAAAAATTGCAAAAATTCCTGAAAATTCCCAAAAATTGCAGAAATTCCTGAAATTGCAGAAATCGCAAAAATGACTGAAAATTGCAAAAATCGCAAAAATGACTGAAAATTGCAAAAATTGCAAAAATTCCTGAAAATTGCAAAAATTGCAAAAAATCCTGAAAATTGCAAAAATCGCAAAAATTTCTGAAAATTGCAAAAATTCCTGAAAATTGCAAAAATCGCAAAAATTTCTGAAAATTGCAAAAATTCCTGAAAATTGCAAAAATCGCAGAAATTCCTGAAAATTGCAAAAATCGCAAAAATGACTGAAAATTGCAAAAGTCGCAAAAATTCCTGAAAATTGCAAAAATCGCAAAAATTCCTGAAAATTGCAAAAAATCGCAACAATTTCAAAAATTCCTTAAATTGAAAAAATTTCTGAAAATTGCAAAAATTCCTGAAAATTGTAAAAATAGCAAAAATTCATGAAAATTGTAAAAATTGCAAAAATAGCAAAAATTGCAAAAATTCCTGAAAATTGCAAAAATCGCAAAAATGCCTGAAAATTTGCAAAAATCGCAAAAATGCCTGAAAATTGCAAAAATTGCAAAAATTCCTGAAAATTGCAAAAATTGAAAAAAATCCTGAAAATTGCAAAAATTTCTGAAAATTGCAAAAATTCCTGAAAATTGCAATAATCGCAAAAATGCCTGAAAATTGCAGAAATCGCAAAAATGCCTGAAAATTGCAAAAATCGCAAAAATTTCTGAAAATTGCAAAAATCGCAAAAGTTCCTGAAAATTGCAAAAATCGCAAAAATTCCTGAAAATTGCGAAAATCGCAAAAAATGCCTGAAAATTGCAAAAATTGCAAAAATTCCTGAAAATTGAAAAAATTTATTAAAATTGCAAAAAATACCTGAAAATTGCAAAAATCGCAAAAATTCCTGAAAATTGCAAAAATTCCTGAAAATTGCAAAAATCGCAAAAATTGCAAAAATCGCAAAAATTCCTGAAAATTGCAAAAATCGCAAAAATGCCTGAAAATTTCAAAAATCGCAAAAATTCCTGAAAATTGCAAAAATTCCTGAAAATTGCAAAAATCGCAAAAATTCCTGAAAATTGCAAAAATCGCAAAAATTGCAAAAATTCCTGAAAATTGAAAAAATTTCTGAAAATTGCAAAAATTCCTGAAAATTGTAAAAATCGCAAAAATTCATGAAAGTTGTGAAAATTGCTAAAAAAGGAAAAATTGCAAAAATTCCTGAAAATTGCAAAAATCGCAAAAATGCCTGAAAATTGCAAAAATCGCAAAAAATGCCTGAAAATTGCAAAAATCGCAAAAATTTCTGAAAAATTGCAAAAATTCCTGAAAATTGCAAAAATCGCAAAAATGCCTGAAAATTGCAGAAATAGCAAAAATGCCTGAAAATTGCAAAAAATCGCAAAAATTCCTGAAAATTGCAAAAATCGCAAAAATGCCTGAAAATTGCAAAAATCGCAAAAATTCGTGAAAATTGCAAAAATTCCTGAAAATTGCAGAAATCGCAGTAATTCCTGAAAATTGCAAAAATCGCAAAAATGCCTGAAAATTGCAAAAATCGCAAAAAATCCTGAAAATCGCAAAAATTTCTGAAAATTACTAAAATTCCTGAAAATTGCAAAAATCGCAAAAATGCCTGAAAATTGCAAAAATCGCAAAAATTCCTGAAAATTGCAGAAATTGCAAAAATTTCTGAAAATTGCAAAAATCGCAAAAATTCCTGAAAATTGCAAAAATCGCAAAAATTCCTGAAAATTGCGAAATCTCCTGAAAATTGCAAAAATCGCAAAAATGCCTGTAAATTGCAAAAATTGCTAAAATTCCTGAAAATTGCTAAAATCGCAAAAATTCCTGAAAATTGCAAAAATTGCAAAAATTTCTGAAATCTGTAAAAATTCCTAAAAATTCCTGAAAATTGCCAAAATTCCTGAATCTTGCAAAAATTCCTGAAAATTGCAAAAATCGCAAAAATTCCTGAAAATTGCAGAAATAGCAAAAATTGCAAAAATCGCAGAAATTCCTGAAAATTGCAGAAATAGCCAAAATTGCAAAAATTCCTGAAAATTGCAGAAATCGCAAAAATTCCTGAAAATTGCAAAAATCGCAAAAATTACTGAAAATTGCAGAAATAGCAAGAATTGCAAAAATTCCTGAAAATTGCAGAAATCGCAAAAATGCCTGAAAATTGTAA